>JANSTU010001250.1:0-19138 GCA_027564075.1 Bolitophila hybrida
ACAATGGGCCCACATTCAGCGGCCTGCGTGCCAGCCAAACTTCTTTGAGACTTTTGGCGGTCCACCTCAACATCAATCAATTACATCATATTTACAAGATGTAGCCTAAAATCTCCAAAGGAAAAACTATAGACAAAAATAAAGTTCGAATGATAGAATCGTTGGACTTTAAAAACATTATTAACATTTAAATCAATGTATATGCTTTACAACTGGGAAAGTCATCAATGTATAAATCCGCTCACACCAACGTGTTCGGCATGGAAAGTAATTTTCATCTCTATACAACAATGTTGCACTGCAAACAACAAAGATATTCACTCCAAACTCAAGCCAATCATCATCACGAGTCAAGCCGCCAAATTGACAATCTCTCTCAAAACTTGGACGCGCGGACGAGTGCACACGTGAGCTCCATAACAACGAATGTGTATACCTGCAAATTAAATTTCACCGCTGGTCGCAGTAAAGTCTTTGTAAAATGTAAAATATATATGGGTAAGCGCGGGCGCAAGATCTGGAGCATTGATTTAGAGTGTTTCCTCGGACGCGCGCAATTTACTTCAGTCGGGCAGCGCAAATGTGCTGTGACGAACTTTTATATATTTTTATTATTTGTCTAATGGGCGTAGTGGCTCACACAGACTCAAACACATGAGCAATCTCGCCCGCCAGAGTTCAAGCAACCCATTCAACCGCGAGCATTGCCATTTTAGGTGCATCGAGATTGCCCATGACACTGACTCTTGCATATATATAGCTAAATTTATAAACATGTGTATATATTTAGTATATCTATGTGTTCAGATGTATTTATGCACTGGCATATGCTGCATTTGCACATTTGATTGCCGCGCGCGATGCCAAGCGGTGCAGCTGCATTACAAAGTCACGATCACGCTCTTCAGCGCATTCGTCGGCTGCGCTTGTTCACATTATTTCCCTAAAGATGGAATCTAATTATACAATAAATGCTGTGTGCGCGAGCGCTCTCTTGAAATACAAAGTAATGCACTCTAAGAGTGCAATAAACCGCATGCAACAACAACAAAAACTCGGTAGTACATCGAAACGCAGATTAATTGACGAAACTCCGAAAAACGAACGGCGCGTGCGAATAAAACAATGAATGCGCGCAGTGCACTCCAGATCGACGCGGCAAGGTCATTCAGCGCGTGCACGCACGAGTAGTTGTTGCACGTTGCACATATAGCTTTATTTATTATATATAAAGTGCATTTCGATGTAAATGATGAACGAGGACGCCGCGAAAAAATATATAGAGAACACATAAGTATATACAAAAAAAAAGCGACGTGCGCAACCCAAATGGCTAATTAAGGCTTTTAACGCTCGCGCAACAATGAAGAATGTGGCTCGACTCGAATCGGCATCAATACAATACAGCAAACCAACAAAATAAAAAGGAGGAAACACATAAATTGATTAAAATGCGCACTTGCGGGTAATCGAAATGGCGAACGCATGCAATCACAATAATATACATATATAGATTTACTCAATCGCATATATGATCCATAGAATTGCGTGTGTATAGCATTCCGACACACACGGAAAGCTCTGTGCCGCTGCCGCCGCCAAACCGCACGCACACTACGATGCACATTGCACAAATTCACATATTTATATACTCATATATACAAATCTTGCAAGAAAGAAGAAAAACACGTTTCAGTGTTGCATTCTCGCGTGCGACCGTTCAACCGGTTTAATTTTTATTTATTTATGCCATTTATTTATAGCCACGCGCACTCACGCGTTTCTTGAGTGCAAACGATTGAGCGTGCTGCTCCTGCCCGCACTATTTATTTATTTGTTGAGTGTGCACAGGATGTTTTCGGGCATCCAGCAATAATATATTTAAATCATCAATATAATTGGCTATGTTGACATCAATCAAGTTGTTTGTTGTTTGTTTTTTGTTTAAGCTTTATTTATGTAATTATATAATTATTAATTTAAATTTTATTAAATTCTAAATTGAAAATGAAAACGCATTTTATAAGGAATTCAGCAATATTTCCTTGTATGTAAGAAATTGCATTATTGGACTTCCAAAGGTCTCAGCTTCATGATGAATCAGTTTTAACTGTTTTTCGCAATATGACATTCGAAAATGATGTATATTATATTTTACTCGAGCATTTTTTGTTTATTTTATTTTTTACACAGAATGTCCAGAATTCGTGTACTGAACTAATGCTTTTTTTGATTGAAATAACTATTTTTGACATTTAAATAAAAAAACATTTGTTTCTATGATAACGAAATTGCATCTAATAACAAGAACAATGCCGACTATTGGAAATAAAACTAGAAATAAATCTATGAAACATACAATGGAGGTAAAAACAAAAAGTTAAAGTATCAATATAATGATGAGCACTGTTTTTTAAATATCAGAAAACCATCAGAGACTGATTTCTCGAGAGTGTTGGATTCTACCTAATTAAGAGGTACCATGAGAGTCTCTCTGATGGTATAGATTCGTCAATTTTCGTTTACTCAATCAAACAGTAGAAAATGCTTTTAAATTAAATATAAAAAAATGTTTTGGAACATATTTAATAAGGGCATTAATAAGTTTGATTTATAATATATTGTATTTCAATTTTATGCACATAGGGTCCGATTATTTTGTAAACTGTTCGATTATTTTGTAAACACGGATAAACATATTTTGAAAATTTTGTTTGTATTTGTAGTAAAATATCCAATGCACATACATAATCCAAAAACAAATAAAATTTGAATTTGAAGTATTACCTAGGGACTGAGTCTACTCTCGTTTTGAACTGGTTCCACATCCCATTACCTGAACACTGGCGCAATGATATTATTTTCATTGAAAACTCTACGGACTGTGTATTCGTGTATTATGACCAAGACAATAAACTACAACTTCTCCAACGCATTGTACAATACATGTGGAACAGGCGACGCATGGAGTATCTATCCACAATGAAACACTTGCGCCTAAATGCCAGAAGTTAAGGACAACATAGTTTTGCTTACAGACGAACAACTTCCCCCGACTGAGTGGCTACTCGCTAGAGTTCCCATTTAACATCATCCGACATAGTTAGATGAAACGTCCAAAACCTGTACCCCTTACCCAAGCAACAATAATTTTATTTTATTACTTTTTATTCTATAATTATATCAATTACCAACTGTATAAAGTAACGGTCACAACAACAACAACAGTTATAATTGTAAACAACTTGTCAGATATTATAAGAATTTATATATAGAAAAAGTTTATTTTTTGCGGTAGAGTATAATTTGACTTAGAGCTTTTATTTGCGCAATTTCTCTATTCAATATATTTTTATTTTAAGCCAAACAGTTTTGGAAATAAAGAAAACCGAATAACTCAAAATTGGTGTTCTTTTTATTAATAATAATAAGAAGAAAACAAATATTAAAAAAAAGGTTTTCTATTACCTCCAAATTTTATGAATTTTATACAAGTCCACATCAAAAAGCTCACAAATCTTAAAATCCATAAAACAAAGTTTTACAAAGTTTTCATTATATTTACGGCTTTTAATAGATGTAATAACTAAGATCGAACTAGGCACATTAAAGGCCTTCTTAATGGATCATTCAGAGTCACAAATACATGAAAAAATGCATGTGTGTACCTTGGTTCGAACTCACGGCCTCTGAGTTTAGAACTGAAACCTAGACCACTGCGCCCACGTTACCACTTATATCATTCAAAAAACCATAATTATTATGGTTTTATCAACGAGATAAAAAAATAATTTTTGCGTTACTGACAAAATGCATTTAAGTAAATTTATATATTTGTCTGAACATAAATTATTGTATTATTATTTGAACTACTGAACGAGAGATTTTGAAATATTATTAGTATATATCAGGGCACATTTTGTTAGGACATTTAAAATAATGTTGTATTTAATATTAAATATATTTGGGTTTCACGAATTGTGGTATTTACCATTAATGAGATTAATATTTTGCTAGTTTAAAATGTTCTGGGTATTTCGTATTTCCTTAAACAAATATTTTCAAATACTCTAGAAGTAAATTACTTGAGTCACATTAGAGTTCCTCAAAAGTTAATTATATTTTTTATTTTCCTTTTTGTTTTTTTATTTGTAGTTAGAGTCTGCCATATCTTACGTAATAAAATACAAGACGTATATGATGATGGCAAGATTAATCAACGGAAGTTAAAAGTAACTAAAACTCACTTATTAAAAAAAACAAAATAGCATGAATATAGCGTTCAATGCTTATATTAGATTTGACACTATTCCATCAAAAACCATCATACTGGACGAAATAGTATTAACAATTTTTTGAAGGGCACATTCTTGGAATATCGTTAACAGGACTATAAATAGATATAAATATACTTCTTCTTTAAATGATCGTTAAGGTCCGGTCGACCATACTCGTTGTATGGTCCCGAGATCTTCTGTCGTGGTTTGCGGGGGCCACTGATATTTATCGACAAAGGAATTAAGATCAATGCTGTGTACTATAAAACTTAAAATCTTGTATGGAAATGATTAAAACGTGCTAAAAAAAAGTGCAAGAACAATTTAACGGAATGAATAGCTTTTAAGCTCGCCAGACATAGTGTCGAAAGTTAAAAAAAAAAATAATTGGGTCAGTTCAAGGACGTTCTGCAGAGAAATTGTGAGGAAATGCCGCCTGTATTGCATTCTCAAGACGAGATTTATATTGGTCAAACAGCTTAAAGAAGCAGTCATTTAAAAATACTTACTATTATTTATATTATAAACTTCTATTTAAGTTTAATAAATATGAAATATCAGTTATCATTTTCATTTAAAAAATATTTTTCAAAGTTTATGATAATATACATAACATATTATTTTCAAAACAAAAGTTAAATGGTCATAAGACCGCTTTATATCCTGCACAATTGCATACATTTACCAAATACACACGAAATTTCGAAATAAGAAAGTCGTGTCTGAACATCCGTTTACAAGTACCCGTAATTATTATTGCGTGATCGCACGCAATTCGAGCGGCCTTGACGCTGAGTTTTCTGCTGCTCGGTACGTAATATATGTGATGCACTCATTCATAAATCTTCGGTGTTTGCTGGCCTGTCCAATCTCAGATTTCAATAAACAAAAATAAAAATACAAAAAAAAATATAACCGGGCCGCCGTTTAGAATATGCGCACGCATAAAATGCAGTTTTGTTATATAAATAAATAATTCGTACGCTAGCAAATATTTGTGAGCACAACGACAATGGTCGCTAGGCACACTACACCCCTGTAGATCTGCGCGGGCGCGTCATACACTTAAGATGTGCGCGCACACAAACACACATATACAAACTCACAGGAGATCTATGAACGTGCAAAAAGAAAAACGAAAAACAGCGCTATGACTTGTTGGCCGCACTGCTTATAATAAACCGTAAGCAGAGTTCACGCGAGCGCTCTAAAGTGCTACAGAGAGCTTATACTTGCCTGGAAATTGCGCGACTTGGGAGGAGCGGTGATATATTTTATGGTAAACGACAAGAAATCACATATAGAGTTTTTGTTCGTGTGGATTGAGCGAGATGGTTATTATAAGTGCAGTGCACGCTGGCTGTGCTTAGTATAAATAGCAAAGAATATGAATTATGGTCACTCTATGCTGAGACATGACATTGTGCGGGGGGTAGACTGTAAATGGTGCGTTCCACTGTCTGAAGGTTGTTTAGTTGAGTAATGTGAAATTATTATTATTATTTTATGTAAAATATTATTTATTCTAATGTCACATCATGTAAATATATATTTTCAAAGAATATTAATAAATAAGTGTTTTTATGATTATTATTTTCTGACGTTATAGTTTAAAAATGTATGTTTATATTAGCTATTGCGGCGATCATTTCGAAGATCATAAAAAATTATCGCGTTCGCTATTAAAAAAATATTTACATTTTCTCATGAAATAATTTTATCATAACCCTATTTTTTGAAATTTTCTTCCATGATCGATGTTCGCGATCACCATTCAACAAATATACATACATACAATATTAAAAAAAAAATCACATCCATGTTATCGAAGAAAAATCCCTATATTTTAAAATACATTACATACATTATTATCTGTCATGATCAATGATCGCGCTAATTATGTAAAAAGTAATATTTCACGTAGATATATTGTCTGCCCATAATCAAGATCAATGATCATGGCGCTCTCGTGTTATTTTATCAGGTCGCCTAGAAATCAAATACAATCGATATCGGAATTTAAATAAAACATTATAATATTCACCAAGTTTTTCATATGGAAACACAATGCTCACACGCGATCACAAAATGGTCTGCTTATATTGATCGCGATCATAGTAAGCGATCTTGACCAGCTTTCCCCTCTAGGCTATACATTCCGCATTATATGCAAATCGCTTCGACCTTTTTCTTCGCGCATTCTAATCGTAATACCATACAGTTTTTTAAATATATCGTTCTAAGCGCTCAGATTATGCAAATAACAAAAATTCTAAGTAAACAATCGATCGTGATCGTGGCGATCGCAAGAGCATAGCACACGGTATTCAAAAGAGTTCTGAATATTATATGTATATAAATAAGTCCATTAGGCGCCAGGCTAAGTTGCCACCATTAAGCTAAACTTGCTCCAGTTTGATACTCCGATCCGTTTGAGGCTATTCGCAATAAGCGCCACAATCGACGACGGTCCGGCAACTAGCCACCACGCCTATTTTCTGCAAAACCAAGATATCAATATTTCAGTGTCATGTAAACATAATTTGTACACGCGATCGTTGGTTTTTTTATGTTGTTTGTATTGTATTTTATATGAAGCATGTAATAATTGTCGGACATGAACACACCCAAATTGAAACAGTGTATAATACTAAATTCTACAACATTATATAATTGTTTTCAATATATTTGCATATAAATACAGGTATTTGAAAATAAACAAATTCATTTTTTATTGTATATGATGTTGATTGTTTTATGTTTAAAACTGCGCGCCGGTGTCAGTGATCGTGTTCAAACCACACATTATTGTTCACGATCGTAATTGTTGTCTATTAAATGTATTGATTTTTAATTTATAATAACTATTGTACCCCTTAGCGTATATAGTTTCAATGCTCACACGCTTACTCACGCGACACGAATTTTTAAGTGCACGTCCATTAATATCCATTATAAAAACTGTCGTATACTTTGAGCAACAATTAAAATGCGCGGTCATCTTAATGGCAACACGATCACGCTATATAGCGCACATCGTATGCAAGCGCACGCTCTCTTTATATTGATGTCTGCAACACACACACATACACACACAATCTCCAAGGCCAATTAAGGGTTTAATTAGGTTTCGTGATGTTGCGTGCTCATCAATCAGAGCGCGTTTGGCACCACAAACAATGCGTGTTTGATTGCTGCTCAACTTCGCAGTCTTCTCTTCAGCATGGAATATTTTGTTCTGTTAAGTGAATTGTGCACAATAGGCGCGCGTATTCTAGTATAATATTTTAAAGTGTGAATATAAATCAATTTTTTAGATATTCTTTTGTTTATAAAATATTTTACTATAAACGTTTTAAAATAGATTTAAAATACAATACTATATCAAAATATAATAAATTATATTCAAGAAAAATATGAGAAAAAATAAGCTAAACAATACAATAAAAACATTGAAACATTTAAAAAATGTAAATTTCATGAAATACACCATATGTTACCACCAAATGTTATCTTAACTGTGACTGGAAAGTTAAATAAAAAAATAATAAGAACTTGAAAAAACGGCGCTAAATAGCTCTAACAATACTGCTTTCGGACTAGACGCTATCTCATTCGACCTAATCAGCAATATGTCATAGTATGCAAAACAGCTCACCCTAGACTTCTTAAAAGAGTCATACAGTCAGCGTAAATGTCCAGAAGAGTGGTATACCTGTTTCTAAACCTGGTAAAGATCCAGTACTTGCAACGTCATTTCGCATAATCTGCCTACTATATTGCATGCGGAAAACAGCAAACGTTCCACCGTATTGTATTCTGTCTTACAGAATTTATGTATATACATGTTGAATACGACAACGTTAATATTGAGATTATCTGTGATTGACTACTGGAACTCAAACTTCCGAAAAAATGATTTATTGTTCTTTGAGAATTTCACTTGGTTTGATTCGCACAAGTCACAAAGGGTACCTTGAGGTGCTTTTTGGTATAGTGCCACTGGATATTCGGATAAAGCAAGTTGCACAGCTATTTCTAACAAAACCCAGGCCCAGGGACTCAAATGAGAGATACCCTCGTAAACCTAATAGTAACCAACCCGTCGGTCCCTCTACAGGATCTAACTCGAGCAATAACTGAGCTAGAAACCCATGCTACCTTACGGAATCCGACGATATTCTATTTGTACCCAAGATATCATGGACACTGAAACAAAGTCTACAATTAACGTCAAAGTCATTACATCGTACGTTGGACCAAAAATTATTCTAGCTATGTAAATCTTCCCAATCATGTAATACAATTATGATCAATACCAAAAAGAGAAAGCTCTTTACTAAAGGTTCATAATGTTCCGTGGTATGATAAGTTAAACTTACTTCCTCTTTTCAATTTGATTTTAATGGTCAATTTAAATAAATAAACTACTCGTATAATAAATCACATAAAATTTCCTCAAAATAAAAAAATATAAATATAATCATTCGATTAAAATTCAGTTCTAAATTATGAATAATACATTTTTTAAAATGTATATTATACATTATATCCTGAATCATCACTAACCTTTAATCACCGATTTTACTTTAAAAAATTACCTCATTTTATAACAAAAAATGTTTAAATTCAAAGAAATTTTAATAATTTATGCAAACGATTTAAATAAGAAGTCATTAAAAACCATCTTATGCAGAATGGAACAAAAAAAATGAGAAATTTCAATATTAGGACTAAAAGAATTATATTTTAAGTTATTTTATAATAACAATCGTGATTGTGAATACAAATATTTTGTTTATAAGATCATAAAATTGATCTTAGCATAACAATATGATCATTTTGAACATTTCACAGTAGATCGCTTTTATTTGTCATTATTTCAAAAGCGCTCTTTTAAACAATTCATATAAGTAGTTATAGACAATACATTATTTTGTATGTGATTGAAATAATCGATATTAAGATCATATAATCATTTCATGAGATAAAAGCTAGTTTTAAGCAGTTTAATTATATTTATCAGTAATTATGGAATACCTATACTTATATTCGAGTTTTTAAGCTTGTGAAAACATATTTTTTGAAAGAACGATTTTATTTTCGATCTTTTAAAGTATATAACTTCATCTCATCTTTATTTTTTTAACAATTGTTTCTTTTTTAGTATTGTTCACATAATTTAAATATCTTACAATCGTATATAATCTTTCAATATAATATAATATAATTATCAACATATTCTATATTGATCCATAAAATCGGTCAAACTATCATTTTAGTAGTTCAGATCCATTTGACAAATTAAAAAACATTCATATGTGAAAATTTATCAAAACTAAACGATCTTTTAATCACATGATCTTTTCATTAGAATTTAGAATCTAGTGTAAAGCTTAAGTAAATGTTATTCAGATCTGATGAATAAATTTATAAATCTACGGAGAACCAGAATTTTTGAAAAAGATTGAAATGATCATTATTCAGCAAAATAGCAAATAAAGATTGATCGATCGTGATCAAAAATATCACACATAATATTTGTTTTATTTTATAAAACACATAAAATTGTTTAATTAAAATATCTAATCTGCATTTTGGTGTTCAACAAAGAACGACCCTGAAATCACGATCAATGAGATCATGTGTTACTTGATTGCTCAATTACACATAGAGTACCGCTAAACAAAAATCATATACTCGTATACATCATCATTCTGCATGACATGATCATTATCTGGCCGCGTCGCCTGAGCGTGACACAATCGCAAATCACCGAATCTTAACCAGAAATCAAAACAGACATACAGAAAATATTATGTCATTCTCTGTCGCAAAGACAACGAATGTCTGTGTATATAAGAGACATACAGAATAAAATGTGCAATAATAAAATAAACAAGACGATCGCGGTGGTCGTCATGCGCATGAATCACGTCCATTGTTAGCTATGTATCGCGACTTCGTCATATTCCCGTGCTCTTGAAGCCGATCTTGCGATCTTGTGCTGAATCACAAATCTACATAATAAACACAAGACATATGTAATTCTAGGTATATACACAAATCAACATGTATAATATTTATATTCGCAAGACCTACGACAATCTTATGCGCGGCTCTGGCATAATGGCACAGCTCGTGTGCGGGTACAACATTTTAAAACATATATATATACGAGTATTATGTATTACTCGAACGCGATCAAGTTCATGCCGCATATTCATAAATTCTGCATTTCCTTTGCGATGCCGAGCTCGGTTGTATGGCTAGAAAAGCGTTTTAACACATTTAACTTATAAACTTACTATTTCCTGCGATTCGGTATCCAGTTTGAGAGAGAGACTCGAGCGTATGCCCGGGAAGGCAATGAACTTCTAGAATCGCGCCGCGCCGTATACACAGAACCGCAATCCCGGCGTCTTTGGTCGTCCGTATATATGTATGGAAACGTTGTATATACAAATGCACGTCTTCAGGAATGTATTTCTGTGTGTATATGTGTGCCTGCGATCGCGCGTCCAATAAATTCTTTCGATATAGAAAAATCTGCGCGAGACTCTTAATAGCACTTAAAAAATATTTGCGGACGCTTAAAAACTGTAATTACTTGTCGGAGATCGACCTCTCTTGCTTGAGCATAGTTCTTCAATTATTTATATATAAGTTTTTTATTCAACTATTCTTGCACTTTTTTTCATGTTCTGCTTGTGTGAGTTCTCGTTCATCGTTCGGAAGCGTTCACTAAAATTACTAATCCATTACCGCATCGCAACAACAATAACTCGAAAACAGCAGAAGCCACAAGCCGAAAAATCTCACTGCGGTGGCATACAATAGACAAGCAACAAAAAATAGTCTGTACCTTTCAAATGTATATTATGAATATCTTTTTAAGATTATGGTAATTAGATTTCGATCGCGAGCTCGCACACATACAGCAGCCACCAATTACAATTACTATTATTAATAATAATAATAATTTGTTCACATTCTTTCCAGCTCTTGAGCTCACCGCACAGACTAAGAACATATACTAGCAACAACAAAAAAACCTCAACACTAAGAACACAAATTCGCGATCGTGTATATACGCGCCACAGAAAAGCACTCGCACTGTCTGTTCTTGTAAAGTAATAAAATAATGTGTATATGTTTGTATGAGTGTCAGTGTCTGTGGTTTAACTCGCGTGTATTGACCACTCAAGAGTACGCCGCAAACTAACTTGTCGCGCTTCGAAGCAGCAGCACAAAGCTTTTGCTTTTGGAATCATCTTCGCGCATCTCGGGAATATTTGCGAACTCGCGAACGTACGCGGCGGCCGCACACTATGAACTTGATCGCGCACAGTAATCTGCGAGTCATGTTTGCTTGTGTGCGTGTGTTTTGTGCATAGAAATGCTTCACTTTTACGAATCATCTTTACATTTCTTTAGCAGATTATTCGAGAGGTTTAGTAAATAGTGAAAAGGCAAGTTTACAAATGAATTTTGTAAGACAAAAGTTATATTATTTTAAATAGGAAAAAATAACAGAAGCATTTTGATTTTTATGAAAAAGGAAAATTAAGCCTTGATATATTTATTTAATAATTTATTTATTTATTATTAATAAAAATAACTATAAACAAAAATTATAGTATCAAACAAATTCTTTTTTTAAGCACGATAATTCTAAATAATTCTTCTATTTAATTTAGTTAAAGCATAATAATTCTTAAATTAATCCTTTAAATAAAATGTATACATGGCAGGCAATATATATCGGTTTACTTTTAGCCTAGTAAGACATTATAAATATAATATAATTAAAATGTCCCTTGAATTAAATTCTTATGAAATATTCGCCAAAACAGGCATTATAAAATCCGTTGTTTACACACGTGCAGTATTTGGCAAAGGTTTATATATTTTTCGCCATCAAGAACGATACATTTTTCTCCTAATGAACACTTAGGTTTTTCCAAATATTCTTACTTTTTATTTTTTATCTATGTTATAATTAACACCAAAAATATGTGCGTAGTTTCGCGAAGACGAGTGTCCCCTGGTTTTGCTTGAGTGAAATTTTTATATCGCATATGGTTGGAGTTGTAGAAGATGTTGTGTCTAGCCTGATCGGACGTGTTTTTATATGATGATTTTAAAATACAAATACAAAATGTATAAAAAAACTTTTTTCAAATGATTTAAATTGAGAAAGTTGCCCTGAATTATGAAATCAATTCGGAAATAAACGAAATATGGATTGGAATTAAGAAACGACAATTCGATACCAGTCAGTAGCAGCAATCAAAGTTTCTGAATATAATTTTATCACAAAAAAAAGTATAATTTTTGTATTATTTACTATTTAAATTATTTTAAATCGGTAATAATTGCAAATTTAAGAAACAACTTACCACTGTCATTGTTATCTAAACTACCCCATTTGGAATGATGAGAGTTGGAGTCCATGCCTAAATAGAAAGAATAGTGTATTATAATATATGTAAAATTAGTTTTTTTAAATTCATTAACTATTAATAAACGACAATCCATTAACTTTATAAGTATTTTAACTCTTTGTTATAAAATGTATTAGTGGTCGCGGTGGAGCAGTTGTCTAAGTTATTGTCTCCCATCCCAGGGACCGTGAGTTCGAATCCACAGACATTGGAATTTTTGTTCATACACATTTTCATGTATTTGTTACGGTATTCTCATGGACTAGCAATAATCCATAGGAAGGCTTTTAATGTTGATGAAGGGACTAGTTCGATCGAAATTTCGACACAATTACATCTAGTAAAAGCCGAAAATATCATAAAACGTTTGAACAATGCTTGAGAAATATCATTTTAGAGGAGAAGTCTCTCTCTCTCTTTTCACATAAACGTAACAATCAATGTCCCCCCCCCCCTTTTAAACCATTTCTTCTTATTTTTGAAATAGATATATTATCCCATATGGTTTCAACCAAAACCAGAGAGATAGAAAGATTCTCAGCCTATTTTATATTATTTCCGACAGTTTTAAAAAAAAAATTGTAGCACAACCAGAATAAATTATTTATATTAAATTATTTTTCTATGAAGTCTTGACATGATGAAAGATCATGCCCAAAGAGTGGCGTTGAAATGTAGCTCCACTTTGAGGAAAATTCTATTGCATCCCATACCTTGTAGGGTAAATATATTATAAGTAAGTATCCGTATATGGATATATGACTGACCTGAATAAAAATGGTGTTTTATCTAAATTTATGTTTTTTTACAAACATTTAATCTTGACCTAATATTGTTTTTTTAAAAAAGACCAATTAAATAACTTACAGAAAAACCTGACACAATTTAAATATATATATAGTAATATGATAATCATACACTAAGTAAAAGAAAGACAATATCGAAGCGCAAGGCAATAAATATTAATAAAACAAAATACAAGTGTAAGTAAAATGAATATCACAAATATACAAACAAAAAAGAATTCAATGCATGCGTGCAAGTTTAATGATGCGATTCAGTCCAAAGTAAATATAAATAATATTATTATTATTATATATTATATAGTATTTGTATAAGAATAAGCCGCAAAGAAACATTGAAATAATATTTACACAAGGCAAACAAAATTACAGAAATGTGTAGATATTACAAGTGGATGCAGCATTAAATATATTTGTGCATTTATAATATTTATTTTGTATGCAGAAATGCATCAAGCGCAACGGGGTGCTTTTGTCTTGTACTGAGTAAACGCTACTTAATATTCTTGCTTTTAGCTTTACATTTTGATATAATTTCATAAATCCTGAAAACAGAAGTACTTAACTGAACTGTTAAACACATTACATTAACACATCTTACGTCGCACTCAAAGACAACAAACAATTTTAACCGGCAGTGGAATTCAGAAGCTTCTAAAGATATAAAAGCTAGTCTTTTTTATAACAAGTGCTAAAAGTAAAACAGTAAAGTGTTTAGTACTCTATTCACAATTATGTCTGGAAGAAACAAAAAAATAAACGACGAGAATAAACCAAAATAAAAATAAGAATATATCGAATCGAACAACGGTGTAATAACAGTGATGCATTCGATATATAACGTTTGGCTGAAGTATTATTTCTAATTAACGACATACGAGTAGAAGGCAACCTGCAGAGATCTTTCTTAATAACTAGTCATTGTTCTCTATTTTATAAGAAGTTGCAAACTTTCACTCTAAAAAACTGCTCACACGTTTCCGAACGGTACAAGATTTTAAAATCCACAAAACAATCGGGTGAGTCGATTAGTGAATTTGTACTCCCGATTAAAATATTGGATGAACTGTGTAAATTTGGAGGACATATTTACGATGATCTATCTAGATTGTCTACAACTACTTGCTTCGAAACAAATATTTGGAAGACATTGGTAGATAAAATGCAAGCAAATGAGGAATAAAAGTACATCACCCAAAAAACATTTAAGCTTTACAATAAGCCTAAAACGAGATATAATACGAACATTATATCTTGTAACTAGCTGTAAAGCTAAATGTTTGTTGGGCAGTAAAACAGAAATTAAATGTAATCGAATATAAATGGCCATGCGCCTAGATACGGGTAATTTACACTGCATAAACAACAGCCCTCAAGTTTTCGTTTTTTGCTGGAGTTGGCTGTGGTGCTCGGGTTGGTTCTTGTGTTTGTATTTGTTGCCCAGAAGTTGCTAAAACATGTTCAAGCTCACTGAAAGGAAAGTAGACATTTGAATATACAAAATTACAGATACTATTTGATGATCAGATGTATTTTACATACTCTGAATACGTTGGTCGTATAATTAACTCATTCGAAATTATCGGACATTCGCAAATGTTCTTGTAGACGCCCGCCGGTTCATCGGGATAGGTACATTGGAATCCAGGCAATATTTTATTTAAACATACAATTCTCGGCAAGACATAGACAAATGTGCGTTAGTTGACGAAACTTTCTTGAATTGTAATTTTACCTTTACATTTACTTGCAAAGTTCATTAAGTTGCTGTCATTATGCCTGATGACTAGTTTCACAATGAAACTTTGCAATAAAATTCTAGCAAAAGATTGTAAACATTGTAAACAGACCAAAACTATTGCAAAAACAAATCTTGCAATTCCTCATTGCATTATTTGCTCTAACATTTATTCATGGGCCCGATGCGAAACATGCACACTTTAAATATGTCAAGTCTTAAATGTTCAATAATGATATCATATAATCGCATATTGTTCAATTTAACTCAAAATCTAAATTACATCGCAAAATAAAATGAACAAAGTTATTTAAATACTATATAATATTTGAACCAATTTTTAATCCATATTAAAACATTTAATCCAAATAACGGTACTTATATAAGTAGTGAACAATCAAACAAGACATTAACCTATAAATTATATCAATATCCACAAAAAACCACTTCAACAAAAATGCACACTAAACGCTCATTAAATTACCAAAAAACACTCGATAATGACCGCCCAAACATGATCATCATCTTTGAATATCTCTGCGCGTGGTCGTTAGTTATATGATCTTGGACATCAGCGTGCTACGCGCGAGCGCATCTACATTAATATATTTGTTATGCGCACCCAAAGTCGGAGCTTTTGAACTTAACTCATACCGAGCGTCACAATCGAATTAAGAACACAGTTGAGAATCTTAGGCGAAACTAAATCAAACAAATGAGAGATCTTCCAAATATATATAAATACAAATATAATGTAAAACTATATCTCCTCGGGCATGTAATTAAAACTGAAGCGCCGCGCCGCAGTTCAACGTCCGGTAATTACTTAAACACTGGGGCATCGCGCATGATGAATCGAACATCGAAAGCAAGAACAAAACTACGTCGAAAAAAACGCTCAAAATCTTAATCCGCTACGATTAACTTTAAACAACATTATTTAATATTATGTTTATCATCTCCAGAGTTAGCAGTTCATACAATAGAGTATAGTGCGCACACACAAGCACTCGTCTTAGCACTTGATGTTGGGAACAGATAATAGTTCAACATAACAACAACACCAGCAGTATCTTTGCCATTCTTATTCGCGAACAACCACTTAGGCGCGGGAATCGAGTCTGTGCAGCAGCAGATGAAATTCGGTCGGCTCAAGAAATGTGAGTGTTTTCAATTTACGTACATTAAATACAAATACTTATATAAAATATATAACTAAATACATATATACACATTATACATTAAGATACTCGCGAGCATTGTTCGATCATTTGCTTTTGCTGGCCAGTTGTTTTGCATTTTCTGTGCTAAAACCACGCAAACGCGCAAGAAAAAATCAGAAAACATCAAACTCCACTTAGCCGAACCGGCCGGAAAGACCTTGCGCCATTTTTGCCGCTGCGTATTTTATTCATTTTGTATATAGTAGAAAAAACATCGCGATTCGGCTTACTTAAAATTACGTGGAATGTAAAGCCGGAGAGATAAATCGATGTAAGTACTCTCGAACGGGATTAGACCTAACAGCGAATGCGGCAGATCTGTTATCATAGCGCTGCGGCACATTCGTAGATAAGTACAAATCTAGATTCTAGTTTATATTATTGGTTGTAATGGTTATGATAAAAGTAAGTAGGTAAGTAAGTAATTTGAAGAAAATATGATTACTACTATTGAAATTTAAAAGTATCATACTACTTCCTTGGTAATTGTCCTTTTCAGTTACGATTTCCGAGAGTTAATCGTGAATTACTATGTAGCAAACCTTCCTCTTTTAAATGCTGTTTCCTATTATAGTTTCAAAGATTGAGAAACGTGTTCGAAAATAAGCCGGTTTTTGCTCTCTATAGACTAGACACCTATTTTAAAAAAATCAGAAAGAAATGTATTAAACAGTCGTCAATTTTAGGAAAAATATAATTTTAGGGCATGTTTCATATTTTTCCATTTTTGGTATAGTATTTATTTTGTTTTTTTTTAACCAAACTCTTTACACGCTTAGAGTTAAAAATTTCGTATGAAACTTATTCGTATTCATTTCAAAAAAATCGTAAGATTGATTTTTTTTAGAGAAATGACGGCGTAAAAAAATGTGGAGAAGACATTATTTGGCATCATTATTTTGTTCATGGCAACAGATTAAGTAGTTTTAAAAAAAACACTACATAATCATATTTCACCCCCTCTTCCCCAAAATGAAAGCTACATCCCCAAACTTGCTAATTTTAAATGAATATAACAATTACAACTTTTTAAAAAGAAATTATCATTCAGAAATGCAACCACGCTGCAACCTTCTCTTTGAGGAGAGGCAACAAAAGTAAAAATGCCGTTTTTTAACAAAGAAAAATTGAGGGACGTCGTTTTATACAAATAAGGAGTTTTACTCACAATCGTTGACCATTTGCAGTACTTTTTATTTAATTATGCATTTTTTCTCCAAAAGTCCAATGTTTGACGATCAGCTTTTTGTGAGGTAGAGGAAATTACACCATTTCGATAAAATAAGTAGTTTCCCTCATAATTTTTGAACATGTAAAATGATTTTTTAGCACACAACCATAGTTGATCTTGACCTTCTCTGAAAATATTTATCTTTTTCGTCATAATTTAGATCCCACGTCCGTTAAAATATCCAGTCACAAAAATACATGAACATTTAATGATAAAACATTTCATGTTTGTACTCACGGCTTGAGGAAGTAACCTACTACACTGCGCCTCTGCTACCACTGTGACGGGTCCGCTTTGACGAGTTCTAATGGGATATTGTTCGCTCCGTCTGCTTTGCCGAAGGTTAGGCTGGCTGGAGCATTAGATATTTCAGTTCGACTGGTGGCCTTGTGGATATAGGTAATGGTGAACAGCATAGTGGAGGAGCTGGTGCGTGGATGTCATGCACTTGTTAAATGTGCTATCTCCATCTGTTCACTAACGAGCCCAAAACCTAGTGCTCACGTCTGTTGAGCCGTGCACTACTGCGAAAAACGTTGAAAAATTGTGGATACCCACAGAATAATATTATTCGATTGTCTTTAAAAAATATAGCTGGACTAAATTGAATGAATTGTCACTTGTCAGTGACTATTGAATTGTTTCCTGTTACCAAAATTTAAATGATAGCTCGATGCAAAATATACTTCAATAGGGGTCGTATTTGGATAATGTTTATGTGGTCGTGTCTTAATGGAGTTAGAGAGAAGCCATGGATCAGCGCTCGAAGTGTTACCAATTAAAAATGCTGTCTCAATTATTTAAGTTTATACTTTGGCCTACAGAATGAACCATATGGGTTTAAGTCTGAGGAATATTGTGACCATTGTTGTGAAGAAATATAGCTTGGAACATTATAGTATATTGTAAAACGTAAAACGTTGGGTTTTGTTTGGCTTTATGAGATGGTGTCAAATCGTCCAATGGTTCTACCGATTTGTGTACGTGTCAAATGTAACAAAGATTCTTTCCAAATATTTTCCGGAAGTTGGTATAACCGACTCCAATATATACATAGTACAATTATTTCTATTTTTATTATCTGGTTCTGCACCGATTAAATTTCTAACTACTTTCAACTAATCATTCTGCTGCCTAGCACATTCCGACGAAATTGGCATTGCTATGATTTTAAATTAAAGGAATGCTGAACAATCGAAACATTTCGCAATCATTTCTTTTTGCCCGTATATATACAATATCAAAAGGTAGAACGCTCATGATTAATGTTAATTTCTTTAATAGCCAAAAAAAATCGTCAGATATTCTGATGGTGTTCACTTTCACCTATATCGTCTGTCGGTGCAAGCCCGTACCTCAACCTCGAAATTCTTCATCTCTTGACCCATATATATGTATACTATACATTTCACAATATAT
>JANSTU010001261.1:0-19133 GCA_027564075.1 Bolitophila hybrida
ATGGCGCTCGAGCCCGTGCAGAGTGCATGCGGTGTATACGTATTATACAAGTGTATATTTAAATAAGTTATCCCATTTGTAACTGCACATTTTCGCTCCTTGTGCGCATATAAAACAAGAACATATGTGCATTTATGCATATATCGGGGTCGCTGAAAATGTACGCGACCCGCATAATATATTACTATAATATATAGGTAGTGTTATTATGTGCAGCGGGATTTTTTGAAGTCCTGTTAAAAGCTTTTGTGCAATTTAGATTATTTAAAGAGACATCTTGTGCATGCTTTATTTTATAGATAAAAAACATATTAAAGGCAATAGACAATAGAACGAAAAACAGTTTAAACGAATTATTGCCTAAGTTTAACTGATTATTTCATTAATTATTTATGAATTTTTCATGTAACCTCTAATTATAAGGAAAACCTATTAGCTTTTTGTGTACTAAATAATATAGAATGTTTAAATTTACCAAACATTTTCAGAAAATGGATTGGTCTTGACACAAAAGTTTAATTTACATGTTTTTTCGAAATAGTAAAAAATATGATGGAAATTTGGAATAAATAGTAAATAGTAATAATAGAAATGTGTGTTTTGAGTAGATCTGGAAGGGATTATTTTGTGATAATTGATCTTTCCCACGACTTTTAGTTTGAGCTTCTTACCAAATATATAGTTGTCATAGAACTGGCAAAGCTGCTTATAAATGTTTAAAATGTGTTAATATTTCTTAAAACTGACAAAACTGGATTTTAAGGAAGCATTTTGATAATAAGCGCTGTAGGTCCAAAAGCAATTTTTTGTGTTGAAAATAGGTTTAAAATTGTTGAAGAAAAAAATGTTTACGAAATTTTCCACTTTAAAAATAAAACTAATACAAAAAATTCCTACATTTAACAAAATTATTTTCTGATATGAACCATTCAGTAAGTTTTTTTTTATTAAATTGCTCGTATCTGAAATTAATTTTGCCATTTGTAGGAATTTTTTGTATTAGTTTTATTTTTAAAGTGAAAAATTTCCTAAAATGTTTTTACTTCATCAATTTTAAACCTATTTACAACACTCAAAAATAGCTTTTAGACTTTTATTTTGACACTCCTTTTTTAATCACATTAATAAATACTTTCTGTTTACCTTGTAGATTAAATTGTTTAAAAATACAGTAATGTAACTTATTAAAAATGTTTCACTTTTAAAGAATTAACAAAAATGAATTTGGTACGTTTGTCTGTAAGAAAATAAGTATTACTTTACGAAGAGCAAAAAATCGTAATAAGCATTGGATTGTTTTTTATTTCATCCTATATTTCACATCCTTTATTTAAAAAACATTGTATCTTCGAAATACACTAATTTAACAAATTCGTTTTTTGCAAAACACCTTTTTGATTTTGCAAGAGGATTTAGAAGAAAATTGCTTATTCATGTCATTTGTATATATTTTTTGTTAATTTTTTTTGGATTCTATGCTTTTTACTAAATGTTTCTAGAATCACCGCTATATTTAGCATAATTGGCTGCATGCATTAGTTTATAATCGAGTGTTTAATTTTTGTCAAGTGAATGTCTCTCAAAGAGAGGAGTGCATTTTTGTCACCACCGATTTGTATGGTCACCAAAAAATCAAATTCTTGTCACCAAATTATTTCGTGACAAGAATGCAATGCAAAGGTGTGAATTGTTGTCAGTAAACAACAATAATAATACATGAAATTCAAACTCAAACTCAAATTTTAAATCCTTTTCATTGGTTATTGTGATTTGGTGTCAAACTCCTCGGCAGTAAATTCCTCTGAAAAAAATTCACTTGAGAAGAATTTAGTCCTCGTTAGTGAATTCTTGTCACAGTTATAAGAATTCACCTGACAAAAATTCATACTGCCGTCTATAATAATGTCTATCAAGATTAAATTTCTTGCAAATAATTTCTTTTTTGCATACTCAACATGTCAGTTGTGAAGCAACATTCAAGCGATAATATCGTCGTCTTAACTTGATGACATTGCTTTGGTGGGACAAGGACCTACATCACTAGACATTGCAGCTAAAATGGTGAAGAAATAACATCAAGACCGATGTCTAGCGCTAGACATCATTCCAACAAGAGTACAATACACGATTTCTAGCGATTTTAGTTACGATAATAAAATTTTGATTATCTAAAATTTAGATTATAAATATAAATACATGCAAAACGGGTTTCAGAGGCTAGAAATAAATAAAAAAAATTATACCGAAAATATTTTTTTAAGGGGAGTTTATCATGAAACTCGACCAAATGTTTTTTGAATTTTTCGATAATTTATGATGTGTTGAATAAGTTCCCAAAGCGGTTTTGCCATTAACGATTGCACAATCAATTGCATTAGAAAAGAAAATTGAGTTTTCGCGGTATGCTCCGTAATAAAACAGTCTTGTAATATTTATCGGTGTATCATCATGTCTAATTTATATAAAAAAAGATGCTAGAAGCAGTAAATAAAAATAATCGGTTAACAAATCTTGAAAACGCTTTTTCTGAAAAGTCATGTTTTTCAAACTTGTCTCCACGATATCTTAAGAACTACTCGATCGATTGACTTGAATTTTATTTCAAAGTTGTTATTGGATCCTAAAACAAAATTTAGATGATATTTGTCGCTTTTTATTTATTTTTATAGCACTAAAATTCGAAAAATGTGAAAAAACGTTTACTAAAAAATTACATTTTTTTAATGTTCGACTTTAGGTCAAGCTCCAATAAATAACATATGATTTATATTTTTTTATATTTTTATTGTACCAGAAACTTTTTTAAAATCAAAATAAATCGTTTTATTTCTTTAGATGTTTCTTGCCTGAGTATCCTTATAGCTGGTATGATTTTTGGATACGAAAGGATAACTCTAACGGTTGTTTATTTTAAGGCTCAATTTAAAAAAAAACGTTATCAGTGCCGACAACTAATTGGAAACGCAGATAGTTTTATTTAGATTTTTGGTGAAAATTATAATAAAATCGTGTTTTTTAGGTATATTATTTGGAGAAGAATTGGATGGCAGACAATTTAAGGGACCCTGGAGTTTTAAAAAATATTGTATTTAATGCTACAAAGGTTTATAATACAAATGGAATCTATCAAAACCAAACTTTGAACGGTTTATCAAAACTACTGACAATTATTATCGAGTAATTGTATAGACTACTTGCATTGCTTGAAAATACTTTGAAGCTAAGTTTCACCTAGAGATCCACAGATACCAGAAAATGATTTAAGATGCTGGACAATTCAATTATACAATGATCAACATTTTCGGTAGTTTTGATAGGTCGTTTCATTCAATGTTGAGTTTTGATAGATCCACAGTCATATTTATAGCGTCAAATACCATATTCTTATTCTAATCTATAGCTGCAGGGTCCTTTAAAATTGTTGCCACCCACTTCTTCTAACAAAAATATAAACAGTTAGAGTAAACCATTGCTTTTTTGGCAATCAAAATGTATATACCATCTATAAATATACACATGGCAAGCAATCTATGATCTGTTTTCAAATAGTGAAAGTGTATAAACGAGCAGATCGTGGAGGAGAAAATTGCTTTGCTCGAGCAAAAGATCACACAAATGAGCAAATTGGCAGCACCATGAAGGAGATAGTGGTAACTTTTTTTAAACTATAATGATTGAATGAATCATCTGCTAGACACAGAAGCAGAAGAAACAATTTCGGTTAAAAATTGTAAAAAAATAACCGTCACGGTTAATATTATGGTTAAAAACTAGTAAGACGCACACTCATCGAAAATAATGATTGAAAAAAAGTTATAATTGGGATAACGTTTAATCATCTCCAGTTTTTTGGTATAATATTGGAAAATTTAAATACTAAAGTAAACTATGCAAGAAGTATATTAAATTCTGGGTAAATATACCTCTGAAAATGTACTTAAACTTCCTATTAGACCGTATTAAACCAAAAATTCACTGTTTACAATAAATAATAATAATAATAAAAGAATTACTACAATATACAGTTTAAATACGGTAAAATAAAACACTGAACCGTATGCATTTTCAGTGAAGCGCCGTTACCCAAAAAATACTAAACCGTAATTGTATACATCACGCAAACAAATTTAATAATATGTCAAAAGCTATTAAAAAAAAAACAATTAAACAATGAAAATTGTATAATGGTACGATAAATTCTTTAAGATCAACACTTAAGAATATTATGAGTAAAGCGCTCTGTGTCAATTTATAATTTTCAACGTTGACGTTTCAATTTCCAAGGTAGAATTATTTTATTTACCAAAATATAACTGACAATCATTGCAAAAGTGTAAGTTTAGATTTAGTTTTACTCAATTTTATCTCTCACAACGGCATCGGCATTCGGCAGTTTATGGTATTTTATTTATCAAAATTTAACTTAAAAACATTACAGCTATGTACGCTCAGTTTATGATTTTACCATAATTTAACCGAACTTTATCGGAAGAGTGTACGCTAAGTTTATGTTTAACTCAATTTTGTCCATGTCACAGCTGTAGTATAAATTATGTTATTTGTTTAAATCAAATTTAACTACTGTAATGTCAGTGTATGTTTTACTCAATTTTATATCAGTCATTTTCAAAACGTCAGTAAAATATATGTTTTTCATTTCAAATTTAAATGTAGATCCAGGACCGAATTTACCTAAACCCATATAATAGGAAGGGCCATATTCTAGTATATACTAAAAATGAAAAAGAGGAACATGAAAGCAGTCTCTCTACGAATTTTATCTTTTGATAAAAACGTAACCATAAAGATTAACTACTATATTTTGTGTAAAGGAAAACATTTCTTAATTTTTCATCTAATAATTTAGTGATATTTTGAATAATAAGTTAAATGTAATATACACCCTCCATAAATGGGCCCTAATCCGTCTCTGCGATAAATAAATATAAATATACTTTTTGGTTAACCTAAATTTAATTGAAGCGAATGCAGGCAATACAGCGTCCGAAGCTATAAAATAGGCTTTTGTGAATTTTGACTTAAATTACAAACTGTAAAAACTATTATTTTGGCGATGAGAACATTCTTGAAGAGGCCTTTTCTTTATAATAGGTAAAACTATCGATATTGCAGTACATATTTGCACTCATTTCTTGCATCGGTTAAATGATAAATTACATTACAATTACAATTACATTTTCAATTGATTAATGTAATATTGAAAATTATGCGTGATCTTATTTTAGTAAAAATGGCTTCTAAGTGTCTGTAATATTTTGGTGTTACAGAACTACGAAATATAACTTAAATTTAAACAACCTGATGTCATTTAACTGAAAGAAAGTACATTTTCGGTAAATAAAAATATGTAAATCAACAGACATATTTTTACTGTAAATTAACAGAAAAGTTTTACTGAAACATATCCCAAGCATATACATTTTCAATGCACATTTTCAGTGGTTTGATTACCTTTCATTAAAGATATATTTCTACCGTTTTTTTAGGAAGATTATTATTATTATTAATGGTTAAACATGGACCGAAAATAAGGTTAATAAATGGTAAAACGTCCATACAAAATCTTCCTCATTCTGGGTGAAATTAACTATTTATAAACCAAAAAATTAACCGAATTTTAACCGAATTCAGTTAAATTCGGTATGAATTTGTTACTTGGGGCAGCTAAAGGATATATCTGGCGAAAGAAGCAGAGATACATGTGTAAATAAGGCGCTCACCAACATGAATTTGGAATAGATTCTTGTCTACTGAAGGGACACAATGACACAAATGCCGAAAATCGAATCACTTTGCACAGGTCTGCAAGACCTAAATAGCGAGCATTAAACCTAACAGCAACACTAATTCATGATGTTGATCATGATCCAAATTGGAGCTTGGCCTCCACCATAATCACTATTGATAGAATAAAGTGTGCCCTGTCCTCTTTAAAACCATACAAGGCGCTAGGACCGGATGGTATCTACCCAATAATGCTTCAAAAACTCAGTAAAACTCATTTGGATTTAATCTCCAAGATCTTCAGATCTAGTTTAGCACTGAGTTACATCCATAAGCAACTTGCGAGTTCGGCATTGACGACATGATGATCAAATGGATGATCAACATGCTGCAAAACCGTACGATTTGATGTGACTCTAAAGGGATCAACCTACAAGCAAAAGTCATACAAGAATGCCCACAAGCGGGTGTTCTATCACCTCTCATGTGGTGTATTGTAATAGATGGACTACTTAAAGTCCTAAATAGCTTAGGTACTATACGATTGGCATTGCCGATGATATAGCAATCCTAATATCCTGAAAGGATGAAAACACAAGAGTTTTCCTGGACAGGAAATTTCTTTTCAACAAACATATTGAGACAAAAACCAACAAATCCATCAAAGCGTTCTGGAAGTGTCGCAGAGCTTTTAATAAAACTGGGGTCTGTCTCCTAAAGTAATTTACTGTGCTGTCATCGGAAAAACTGAAGACAGTCACCGCAACTTCAAAAAGTCCAACGTCTTGCATGCAAGTGCATAACAGGGCCCCTGCGCACAGCACAAGTAGAGAAAATATAAAGCTCCACATACCACTTGGAAACTTTGCAAGTCTCAAGCAGAGATAAATGCGATTCTTCTCCGTGCACAAATCCTCCTTAAATAATGCCAGTCTACACTTGACCTTCTAGCCCTACAAAATTCAGTAGAGCTCTTCTGGAACGCAGGCCATTCTGGCACGCAAAGGGTCCGAAACTCCTTTAATCGGACCGGAACTTGCTTTGGAAATCTCCCGTTCTTACAGGAGAAAGTGACTCTCTTTTCTTAAATAACACTGGCAAGCGTAAGCTTAAAAAAGGTAAATATACTAATATGTCATTGTTTTAGAAACCACCTCCAACAAAATCAGAGCTATAGATTCGCCATTATGCAGAGGTTGTAACATTGACAACGAAACACTGGACCACGTTCTCTGTCAATGCTCCAGAGGAACAAAACTGTACACCTAGGTACACCAGTGGCTATAATCGATGTCATCAAGGAATCAAGCCTCAGGACATCACAGCTTTCGTTGAGAGCACAAACTGGTTCTCCGAAGAAGATCACGGACCTTCGCACGAGGATCAATAATAAAATGAAGAACGAAATTCTATTCTATTCTATTCGACTTCAAAATAAAATCTATCTATCTATCATCTATGGCCAACAATTTTTGAATAACGCTTAGGGAAAACAACCCTTGGGTATGGCGGATGGCACCCTGTGATCAACACCCCTATCATTATTCTACTTAATTTGAAGTTTTCTGTGAATTGTTTTTCTGTGAATTGTCGGTTTCGGTGAATTGTATTTCTGTGAATTGTCTGGCTTCCCAATATTGGATAGATAGTCTTGTATGGTTAGAAAAGAACACTTTAATGTATCAGTAGTGATAATGGTAAGTATATGACATATGGTAAAGATACAATGACTTAAGGTCAGGTCCATGTGATTATCCGTGTTTAGAGCGAGTTAATCTATTAGAGAGGTCATATCTCACTTTCAATTTTGTCATGATAGTACTGATTTTACTCATTAAGCAAATCAATGAGTAAAAGCAAAATTAGTTTACAGAAGTATAGATTCGCCATCGGAATTATCCGTTACCAACAGCTCCACTTCTCTCATTTCCTCCTCCAATTGTTGGAGATAACTGTTGAGGCATTTTTTAGCCTCTCTTGCTTTGGTAGATATGGATCTCCCAAACTTTAATGTACCGAGGTGGAAGAACAGAACATAGTAATGAGTGTGCTATGAAACACACAATATTTACCTGACGAATTATTCTTCTCTCTTTTGTCCACTCCTCCAGCCACTTATGTACTATTGATAATGGTCCATTTCTTTGAGCCTTCATTGGCGCTGATTTTTTTTTATATTTTGTTTAATTACTAATGACTCATTTTTTATTATTTTTTTCAGAATTGTAGTTTTTCGTTTTACTGTGATTTTTACTTGTTCTTATTCTTAGTCCGAAAACTCAGCAAGTCTGTGAAAGTGCAATTTGTTTCCATATTGTTTGTGTAATGAATATCTAAGGTTCTTGGTTATTTGTAGTACACAATTAAAGTTCCTTAATCATAAAGTATAACTTTTTTTTAGTTCTGCGATATTTTTTTCGGAAAAACGTTTTGTTGGTTGCTTTATATTTACTTTCAGACTTTGCAAATCAGTCAATAAGCCACGAAATATGAAATTTATGTTAAATATAAAGATATCCAAATACAACATAATTATTGTTAAAATCAGCGTCACCGCGTCGCGTTGCCTCTCACAAAAATATATACAATTCCAAATGTTTATTGTGACGCGTTGTCTTCCATAACAAATACCAGACAGACTTTCGCGAACTTTCGGCTTCAAACGTGAAATTCACTGCGCATATAGAAATGCCCTTTTCAGCAAATCCATTCGCAGATGGGGGAATTATTATTATACTCACAGACACGCACACACATACACACACAAAATTTGCTGCGTATAATACATAAGTATATGGCACAGCACGTGCGCACGTGTTAAATATATACATATGTATGAATATAGAATATAATTGTTTATTATGCAGTGCGATGGATGGAGAAAAATAAAACGTACACACACACACACACACACGTATATAAAAAGTGCACCTATAAATAAAATTATAAACTCTGTTTATGGAACGTTTAAATAATGTGTGTAGTATATGTACGCGTGCGCGAACACCGCACAGCCAAAGATTAATGCGATGAGGAAATGCCGCGCGTAAGCAGGGTGACCCGGTGAAGCATGCACACATGGACTACAACAACAACAAACTCGGATATTGCACAAAGGGCCATGCATTTGGAATTCATAGTAGTACTATCAGAAAAAGAGGGAGAGAGAGAGTGTGAGTATAGAGAAATCAACAATTCACCGTTCTTAATTCAGTAATCGGTATTTTTGATTATATACATACTATTTTGTTGTCATGGTCAGTGAACGAAATATTCGCGAATTTGAGGGTGTGTATTTGAATTTGTTTGGCTGTGCTGTGTGTAACTGTATATATGTTTTTTGTTTATTGTCTGCTATTCTAAGTATATTGAGGGGGACCACGGGAAATTCGTGGAATTGTGTTTTATTGTTGCGCTCTGGAGTTTCCTTCCTATATACTGACTAAGCACAACAAGGCGCAGTAATATGGATATGAGACAGATAATTGCACGTGGGCCAAACACAGAAAAAATCGTCCCTTCTGACAAAATATATCATCATAATATATGTTTGTATTTTATGATGATCATATGCTCTATTTATCATAAATCATTTGTTCGTTAAATATAAGTGCGTGCATGAGAGCGTGCACACTAACACTAATATACCCCAAAAGGGTAAGTCAATATCTCGAGTTAATTATGTACTGTAAATGTGTATGTTTATAAATTAGACCGCGCGTGGATTGTGATTAATGATGTTTGTACAATTTTCAGATTTATTTAAAAAGAAATGGGCGATTAAAAATATAATTTGTTTATGTAAAGTTCTGCCGTTTTTTTATGTTTTCATGATATTATGGACGCATACATATACGTTTATTTTGGTAACTTTTTACTGTGTGTTTTATGATTTTTTAATTTATTTTATTTTTTAATTTGTTTTCCGAACCAAAATTGCATTTTTACTACTACTAATAGTAAAAACTAAAGGAGAGTTTAGTTTGGCAGATTTACATTTATATTTATCTAGAAAATGTGATTTTAGTTTATTGATGAATTATGTTTAATAAAAAAAAATCCAAGAAACAAATAATTTGTTTTTTTTTGTCTTTTAAACCAAAGTTTATTTGTTTTTAAATTTTAATTTGGACAGTAAAAAACAATTTTATTGGTGTATTGATTCTGTAAAATAAATAAACCGATATTTTTATTTTTTTAATATTTTGGCACCTATTAGTGTTACACCCTTAGAAATTACCAAAAAAAAAGGGATGTTATTTATCTTTTTAAAAAGTATGAATTTCACATTTTTTAAGTTATTGATTTCAGTACTACTAAAGGAGCCATTTTAATTACTTTAATAGGAAATGATTTTCTTGGTTTAAATAATGTAATTCATCTCTTCATATGTACCGTTCTTCTTCTTGAATTCATCTTTTTCAGAGATGAATTTTATATCTTTATATTAATATAATATAACAATAATCTTTTTAAGGCACTACAACCTAGGTATATTGAATGATGAAGTACTATTATTATTAAGAAACCGAATTATATTGCAGCAAGATGGAGCTCCTGCACACTATGCAATTGATGTGAGACGATATTTAGATCGAACGTAACCAGGCAGTCTCAATGGCCTCCAAGATCTCCAGATCTAAACCCATTGGATTTTTATGCATGGGGTTTCATGAAGGAGTAAGTCTATGCCGTAAAGATTAATTCAATTCAATAACCTACAAAATAATCTATCTCTTTGACCTGGGAGAAATATTGACAAAGTTAAAAATAATTATGTGTTGGTATGTACCACTCCAAACATGATTTTTTAAACAACCTGTATCTCAGTGGGTGTTGAAGAGCGCACCCTCCAACCCATACAATTTTTTACTCAGAATGAAGCAAGGAACACGTCGTAAGGTTATTTTCCTCATAAGGTGCGACACCCTGTATATCATAAATTAATAAAACATAAATATGCATTACAGAAGTTTGATACGTTTGGATAATGAACCCACAAAAGAAAGGCGAAAAAAAAACCAAGAATAAAAATGAATATGATGCACAAATTTGCAATCCAGATTGCAGCAAATTGAAATTGCTAGTGTTAACGCTTTTGCAACGTGTCTAAACATTCATGCAAACTGGATTGCAGGCCGTTGCTGAGATTTTACGGTTTATGCAATTTGCAATTTGGTGTGTGTAAACAGCGCTTTTAGACACAAACACACAGTTTGCTGAAACTTCCGAATTTGCTTCAAATTGGAAGCAATCTGCTGCAATGCAACCGGTGTATTTATTGTTGTAACCGGATCGCCGGTTGGAAATTTCGGCATTCGATGCGTATGTGTTGGTGTGTGTAGTGAAGAAGGAGATCTGTGGAATGCGAGGAATGTCATTTAGTTCGTTCAGAAATTTGTTTGCACGAGTATCGTTTTCTTTTGCGTTTGTTTTTTTTTGTTTCTCGTTGCAAATGGATAACAATAGAAAACAATAGAATGTCATAATTTATCGCGAGAGATTCATCGAGAATACAGAAAATGCTTTGACATGCTCTGGCACACACACACATTCACATTCCCCCATTCCAGTTTGCTGCAACGCCGCCGCAACCAGATTGCAGATATGTGTCTAAACACCTATTTTGAGCGAACGCAATCTTTCATCTGCAATTCTAACACAACCGGGTTGCAGCAATCAAAAACGTGCAATGCAACCTCGAAATTGCGTCTAGTCTAAACGCGACTGCAACCAGATTGCAAAATAGTTTAAAGGTACCATAAAGTGGTACACTTCAATCTCCCTCCCTTTTCCACATTCCTTCTGTTATATTTGTGAGACTTTATTCGTCTCCTTCTCTACTATATGGACTGCTCAAAGGGTTATGTGTGTGCGTGTTAGCCCAACAATTAGGGTATGTGCCTAAAGGTCAGGAGCTTTAGCGCCAGCCAAGAATATGGCGCCCCTGCCTCAATTTAAATATTTGCCTGACGAGCTGGCAGCTAGAGCAATGAGCTGCGGCGTGGGTTATTGTTTCTCCTAAAACCTGAACACCACACACACACACACCATCCGCATGAGACAATGTGCTCATGCGATTTTAGCCGGGAATCCGGCCGAGGGATTAAAAAAAGTGAGCAAAAAAATATAAATGCCGCTAGGCCACTCAACTGAGCTCCAATCGCCACGCTCACTTCCTCCAAAAACCCGAGTTCCAACACAAAAAACACTACAACGCGAATCTAAACAATTTAATCACCAAAAAACACAATTACAGTTTACTTCACAAAAAAACTTTAAATTCTATGATTTTTATATATGTACCTATAATAGCGCAACAGTTAAATTCACAATTAATTTATTTAAATTCGCAGAATCGCTAATTGCGTGGACGATTTAGACCCTCTCCGGTCGGCGATCAAAAATCAAAGAGAAAGACCTTTGGCTTAAGTTTCATAAAATCCCCTCTCTCCTCGCTCTCTTCGTACTCGATGGAGGGGGTTTCCGTATATGGGACCCGATCCACACGGCTGGCTGCTTCGACAGACGATTGCTGATTTGACCCCATTCCTTCCAAGGTAGTTTAGCGGCTAAATCTGCTGACTTGAGCGATTTAGGGATTTGCGACCTTAACAAATCTATTTTGTTTTCGTTGTGTTTGTATTTGTTTGCGTAAGTGTTTGTGTCTTCATAAATATCGGATGATTCGCTATTACAAATTATAATTACATTTTCCAAAAAATCAACAGCATCTGTACAATAGCCCTTTTCGGCAAAGCTAAAGCTTCTCATCAAATGTTTTGTGGAAAGTGGGCGCGCTTTCAAAACTGTGGCGGTGGACCCGCGACCTCCACATAATTTGCTTATATATCTTCAGCTCTTAAATCGTAGTATTTCTTTGAATTTCCGTGTGTCTGTTTTAAATTAACTTGAACCGTTTCTCGCATTTGTTTGAACTTTTCATTACCCAGATCAGAATGAATTTCATCGCGAATTTCATATTTATATGCATCGCCCTGAAGCACCATGTTTTGACCAAAATTAATAGAGTACGGAGTCATTTTTATTGAAGTGGGGTATGAGGAATTCATAGCGCAAGCAATTTTAGTAATGTGTCGGTCGCCGTTTTGATGATCTTTGCCGATAGACATTCTTATAGAGTTCCCGATTGTTTTATTAGCAGCTTCGGCTGCGTTTTCTTGGGGATGGTTATAAGCGCTATTCTGAAGAAAGAAAGTTTATAAATTCCTTTGAACGAAATTGCTTGCCATTGTCGCTAACTACATCAAATATACGTTCTTCCAGAAATTTCATAGTATGTTTAGCTCGAAGAGGGTGAATTAGTACAAATTTTGAAAACAGGTCTATCACGACGAGTATATGCGTATAGCCAGTCTTAGATCGTGGAAAAGGTCCCATAAAATCGATAGCAATCGCTTGCCATGGTCTTACGGTAGGTCGTAATTCCACCATCGGAGCTTGCAACGTTTGACTAGTATGTTTTGCCGCTCGATATATTTCGCACGACAACATGTATTTGCGTATGCCTGAGTTCATTCGAGGCCAATAATACGATTGCTTTACTCTCTCTACTGTTTTAAGAACGCCCCCATGTGCGGCTAGCGGTGAATCGTGACATTCCATTAGGATTTCAGAAATGCTGTTTTTAGGTACAAAAACACGCCATGCGGTTTCAAAACTACCGAGTTCTCCTTTTTTGAGCAATGTTTATAGACCAGCTGATTTTTAATCTGGTATAATGGAAATTGGACAAAATACTATTTCGAAATTCAACCATTCATCACCCCCAAGAGCTAGTTTCACGAAATCAATAGTTTCTACCGAGCGTGACAGAGGGTTAGCTAATACTGGTGCCTGAGTTAGGATATTCTTCACCGTCCGCATAGCTGCTTCCGCTTCCTCAGTCCATTAGAAAGATTTGCCTTTCCCAGATTTTAAAAGCTCAGTAAGGGGTGCTGTAATTTCTGCGAAGTTTTCAATAAAACGCCGGTACCACACTGCCAAACTGAGAAGCCGTCGCAGATCCTTGATGTTCTTTGGCGTTGCATAATTTTGTATTGGAGCAATCTTATCGTCATCTGGCTTAATCCCCTGTTCGCTTACTACAAATCCTAATTACCTTAGCTCCTGTTGACAAAAACTAGACTTTCTTACATTAATCGTTAACCCCGCTTCTTTTAATCGAGGCGTTACTTCTTTCAAAATGTCGAGATGTTCTTCAAATGATTCAGTACATACTATAATATCGTCCATATAAGTAAACACCTTATGCTCAAGATCTCACCCTAAAACATAGTTCATAAGCTGACACAATGTGCTTGCTGAATTGCACAGACCAAAGGGCATTCGTTTGTACCGAAATAAACCCTTACCTTTGGTAGAGGGTACACTTCCTTTTTAGTGACATGATTTACCTTTCGTGCATCCAGACACAATGGGACTTGCGTCATTCGTGTCAATTACGTGCCTTATAAGATTCGTACAACCTATCACCCCCCCTTTGATTCTGGAAATATATTTATTACAAAAGCTAATTTTGTATCTTGATCCTGACTTAAAGAATGCTGCTTTGATACGGGACAAACTTTCTCAACATCAATGGAATCACACAGCACGGGTCTTATATTAAAAGGCTAACCAGAAATCCATACCCAAACAACTCTTTGCCAATAGAAGGCACAACTAGCACTGGAATTGTAATATGTTATCGACAGATTTAGCCCTTCTGATACTGCGTGTGTTGTTCCGTTAGCGGTTTGTTCGAATGTATGTAGTTTAAGATATTTTAGAAGTTCAGCGCTACCGCTTCCTAGAATAGAGCAATTTGCTCCTGAATCTAACAACCCAACTAGCCTAACTGTCCGGATATATACTTCGGCATGTGGACGATTGTCTTGGCCGATGTTTATTACGTGAATTCTGCGAGATTGAGATGGTATCGACATTGATTTTGAAGAGCGAAGTTCAGAATTTATTGTTGGTTTGACAAACTCGGCGGTACCGCGCTGAACATCGAGTTCGACTGGAAGTTTGCCGAACAGTATATTATTACCGCTAGTTGGAGAGTATATATTATTACATGGCACACTAGATACATTTGGGAAAGTTTCGGGAGTGTAATTGTGTGTATGGCAGCTCGGAGATTCCTGGTTCTCAAAATCAAGAGCATACAGAGCTGGACTGTTATTAGGTCGGCGAAATTGACGATTTGTCTCGAAATTAGGGGCTGGCTGTCGCGCCAAGAGATTCGGATGATTGCTGTAATCAGTTTTCAATGTTAGATAACTGAGCAAATAGCTTGTACAAGTTCATGAAAGATATTAAAAGTATCGTAGTTGTTGTGATACCACGTTTCTGCCCTCCCGGTAAGTAAATGAACGATTCCAAACAACATGTCTTCGTCTTCCACTCTTTCCGATCTTTGTAATAGTTTTAACCTATTGAAAAACTCATTTAAGTAACTAACTGAAGTAACTAAGTCACTAACTGAAATTCTCCAGTGATGTATCGGTACTTGCTTACTTGGCCTACGAGAATAGTCATTGTTTCCAGCAAACTTGTGTCTATATAGGTTCGGATTGACTTGGTTTGAATAACTATAAGAACCAGACTGCCGATTCGCAGGATTATGGGCAGTTTGTTGTTGCTGCGGACATGTTTTTAGGTATTGCGTAAATTGACTAAAATTTGGGGTATTGGGGTTTGCATTACCCGGTGTATCTAATATGAGCCTATTATGCCAGTCAGTGGGCTTTGAACACATAAACCCCGGTGGTGTTTGACTTGGACTACGTGGAGATACACTTGTCCCCCATCCTGCTTCTTGAAATATTGTATTCCGGATATTGCCTTGATTCAATTGTTGTGGAACTGTCCTATTACGTAAATGAGGTTGCGCATCACTGAATCGAAAAACTTTTTCGGAGGTAGGTAATGGTGTTTTCGCGTTTTCTTTTACTGTGATTAGAAGATTTTTTGAAATTACTTACTATCAAACAGTTTTATTAAAGAATCTGTTATGCCCTGAGCTAGTTTTATATTTTGTTTAAAAATTTTATCGGAAGATTTTCTTGAAGGACCCGGTTTTTGATCAGCTGGAGTTCGGGTTTCGCCCCGTTTGGTATTTTTGATGGAAAATGGATTATAGGTCTTTACTGCTCCGTCTTCTACTGCGAAAGGCTCTGCTGATTTGTACGAGTTGGAATTGTCGCTGGATTCGGTTAAAAAATGTGATTCTCCAATTCTCATCGAGGACATACTTGCCGTAAAGTCTTCATTGGGGTTATTGAGGTTTTGGAGTCTAAGTGTTGGTGGTTTTAGGTTATTGAAATGTCCATAGCGGACATTCTTAGATATTTGAGCTCTCATCGCATCAACGTTGGCAGCTAATCTTTATAAGTCTTTACTGAACGACGGACTGGGAGAAGTTATTCTTGAAATTCTGTTATGAAGGTGATTAAGCCTTGATTGCACGAACTCGTCAAAAGAATTAAGTTTCGTGTGGGTTATTGGAACCGAACCGGTATCCTTTTCTTTTAGAAGCTCACTTTTTAATTTCACCGCATAAATTAACTTCGTACCGTTAGGTATTATTATGCCACGAATTTTAAGCTCATATAGGTATAAGCTCTTCAACTTCCAAATGATACACATCCATGTTCAAGCTTTCAAGTATTTACACTTATCTTTCTTTATATTTTATGAAAATGTCATTTTAAATTTCTTCAAAATTATATGTTAATACTGCAATACTATAATACTTATCTAATAAACCAGAAACCAAAAATTTTTTTTATCCCTCGGCCGGATTCCCGGCAAAAATAACATGAGCACATTGTCTCATGCGGATGGTGTGTGTGTGTGGTGTTCAGGGTTTAGGAGAAACAATAACCCACGTCGCAGCTCATTGCTCTAGCTGCCAGCTCGTCAGGCTAATATTTAAATGGAGGCAGGGGCGCCATATTCTTGGCTGGCGCTAAAGCTCCTGACCTTTGGGCACATAACCTAATTGTTGGGCTAACACGCATCCATATAGTAGAGTCGGAGACGAATAAAGTCTCACACATATAACACGGCAAAGTATGATGTAAAGCACAGACAATATATTTAATAACTGGAAGTATAAGAAGTTATGTTAAAAGAATGACACAAAAAATTATGAAAAATGCATTGTCCATATGAATAGAGTCTTCTAAATGGTACAATATGATACATATACAGACAAATTATGTCTCCAAATTGTTACAAGAAACGCTTTTTCTAATCTCAATCGTGTATCTTGAGGAAAAAAATTGATAATCTTGGCGTAATCCACCATAAATTATTCCTCAAATATGGTCAGTTCATTTAAAACGTTGATCTATACGTTATTTATAATCATCTCGCCATATTCGATGTGTTAAGGATTGTCTTTTAATTGGATTTAAATGTAGTTTATTTACTATTGTCCAATCCAGAATTTTTACAAGATCATAGTTAGTTTTTCGATTCGTGACTGCCATTTCCGACACTGAAGAATAAATCTTGAGTTGGAGTTCATCAGCAAATATATGTATCTAACCACTGACGGGAGTTTTTCCATAAACATAGAAAACAATAACAGTACCTTGCGGAACTCTAGAAAGGTTCAAATGATAATTCAATGTTAGACCTTCACATAAAACTTTTTGTGATCTCTCTTTCAGATTGTCTGTACAAGATTGGCTGCTGAAAATGAATAATCTAAATTTGCACGTAGCTTTAGGAATCAAAATTGTCAACACTATCAAATACTCTTTTTAAATCAAGAATAATAAGCACACTTATTATGATCTTGTTAATATCTTAACGAATACTCTTAGAAATCTTCAATAGTGAGTGCAGTATCAACCACAGCTCAAGCGCTGGAATCCGCAAGGAAGTCGTAGCAGAAATTGACCGAAAACAAGCTGTACCCACTTTCTGGGTTTCAGCAAACAGTGAGTGGAGAAGGATTCAAATCCTATGAAATAATTTAAAATCAAATATTTCAATATGAAGCAAAAAGTCAAAATGTAAATATGCTCACGAACAAATAATACGGTGAGCTATTTGAGCATTTTTGGACACATTTTGAGAAAGCAAAAATAGTTCTCTTCGCTCACAAACTCACGTGAGAACACCCTGAAAGTAGGTACTGGAGGCGCATAGTCGCACGTTAGCTGGATCGAACTGGACGGCGATGACCGATGAAGACTTTGGCCGCCAACTATATAACATATGTTATATTATATATACTCGTATAGTGTATGTGTATATTTTTATGATGCAGTAGCACACACAATCTTAGTTTTCTCTTTTAAAATATGCATGCAGGATTTGTCTGTTTGATGTGAATTTTATAATTAGACAAAATGGCAAAAATACACTACAAATTTGTATATAACTACTTCATTTAAAGGAAAATTAAATTTTGATCGAATGTACCCCAAAATGGGAAAAAAGGAAAAACAACCTTTGAGAATGGCGTTTGTTTCTCGTTTTCAATTAATCTTGACGTTTAAATCGCGCAAACGCGTTTTTTATTATTTTAACACGAAGGTAAGGTCATATGAAGAGATTTTTTAGCTTTGAACTGCCCTACCCCTTAAGTATAATTTACAGAGACCCCATAATAGTACACGAAAAAAAAATATTTACTAAATATAAATAAATCATTTTCTTAAAATCAAAAGACAAAAATATTTAAACACAAACTAAGCAAATGTTTCAACTTATTTTACGAGTAATAATAGAATTAGGTAATAATTTCTTAAAGAAACATATTATATGATTTTAGGGAATGTATTAAAAATTAAAAATTGTATCAAGAAATAATATTAATAATATTTTTATGAATTACTCCATTAATGCCTTTACTCCACTACAAACCATATAGCAAAAAACAACGAACCATTTACTGCTTTTCACTCGTACACATGCTAAAATTGTATGACTTTTCTCACTCTCGCAAAAAAACACACGAAAACACATAGACATGAAGCTATAGCACCGCTTTAGCTTTTACATATGTGTTGGTAAAAACCATATTAGAAAATTCTAAAAAATTTAATAAATAACAAATTAAAAGTCAACAAGATGACGAAAGACATTTTATATATATTAGCTGATGATTTTATTGTATTATCTATTATTGTTCTTGCTTTGATTATCAAAATAAAAATATCTTATGACAGACGTCATTTAACGTTTACATGTATATGTATGTATATGCATAACTTACTATGGGCATGAATTATCGGTTTTGACAGACGATCGTTCCAGTTGTTGGAATTATTTGAATTATATTCTATACTAGCGGACCCGACAGACTTCGTTCTGTCAAAAAATTCGTAATATGGCAGTTTTTTGTTCCTATCTATTTTATT
>JANSTU010001272.1:0-19133 GCA_027564075.1 Bolitophila hybrida
ACAAAACGGCGCATATTTGACTTAAATCGGATGATTGTAACCAATTTTATGAATAATTGAAAATTGAATAAAAATACAGCAGGAATTTTTTTTATCAAATAACTGCATCGTTAGATTTTCGCTCTAACATTCAAAAGGGGTAAGGGGATGGCCCCTATTTATCCTATTTGTGCAAAAGAGGTCAGTTTTTGATGGAAAATCACAATCACATTTTTGCAATTGATGGAAATCGGTAGAAAATTGTAAAAAACATTATGTGACTAATGAGTTGGTGTTTATAATTGTTCGCCATTCTTAACTTTAAATTTTCACCGCGTTTTAAGAATAATTTACCAAAGAAGTCTGTTTGCGCCAACTCTTTATCTATAATAATTGACCATCAGATTTTTTACCTCTCACGCCCATAGACAAAAGTACAAAAAAATATTTTTTACAGCTATCTGAATTAAAGTAGGAGCGTTTATCTATATTTACATTATATGCATTTAAATTACCAATCGAGAACCCATAACTCCCGCTAGCCTTTCTTTTTCTAAAATTATGGTCGAACTTTAAAGACCCTTAAAAGAGTCCAGACTTGCATATATATTTTGTCTATCACGTAAAGCATTAAAAGGAATCAGAGACAACAGCAAGGAGCGTAAATAAACGAGTTTATCATAACAACATAACAATAAATCCTTTTTTTATATTTTTTTTCATAAAATTTTTGGGTGATAATTTTGAAATATTATAGTATCAGGAAAATTCTGCTATTTCTTACAAAGAAACGCCAAAGCGTCGTTAGAGTGCAGGCCAGTCCTCTCGCGCCAATAACTTATAGTAATTCAAGCTTAAAGTTTAGGTTGGTGAAAATTTAACCCCCATGTGCCCACGGTTGAAATGTCTATAAATATATAATATAAACCAATGAAGGCCGGTTACTTTACTTTAATAAATTTGAGAAGATTCCACTAGCTAGTCATATATTTAATATATTGTAACAGATTGAGGCTTTATGCGTCTCTTACTCTACTATGTGAATCCTCCAATGCGGTAGGTTATGTGTGTGTACCAAACAGAATTTCTGGTATGTGCATAAAGGTCAGGAAGTCAGGAAAAATATGGCGCCCCTACCTCAATTTAATTTTTGCCTGACGTAGCTATAGCAATGAGCTACGTCGTGCGCAACCAAAACTTCAAACACAACATACAAAAATCAAGAGGAAGCCCTTTTGCTTTAAGTTCTTCAAATCCTCTCTCTCTCCTCGCTCTTTTAATCCAGTCCGATGGAGGGAGTTTCCGTCTATGGTACACGATCCACACGGCGAGCTGCTTCGTTCGGCCGGAATCGTCTGTTGTTGATCTGATTCAAGATATTCCTACGTAGTTTGCGGCTATCTTTGCTGACTTGAGACTCTCCAGGGATTTGCAATCTTGGCAAATCTATCATTAGTATGTTAGTTTGTGTTGGTATTTTTGCGTACATATCAATTATATTTACATTACTTCTACCAAAAAAATCAACAGCATAACTGTAAAACAATTAATATTGATTATTAATTTATTATCATGGTTTTTTTGGCCACGCTAAAACTAAATAATAATCCCAACAAACATTTCGCTTTACAATAAGCTTACAATAAGCTTAATACACAATTTAAAAATAGTCCGTATTCTGACAAAATATTTAATTTTGAATTTGTACCATTATTATTTATTATTTAAATATACACAAAATTGCTTATGATTGCTTGACTACTCTTCTATATGTTATAGTAAATAGAATTTATGAATGAGATTTATATTTATATAAATATTTAAAATGTACATATATTTATCTTGAGATCTCAGCTGTATGAATGTCAAAGGCGCGTCTATTCTAAATTTATATTACGATCCTCATCAATTCAAACACAAACAACAGAATCAAGATGATATACATATATATTTTATTACTCGTATTATATAGTTTATATATATGCCAGTCAGTCGTCAGTTTAAATCACATTGCCATTGAATATTTAATTTTTCATTGCAGGCAAAATAATAATTGCCAAGAAGTAGTTCATAAATTTTAAAAGTATGTTTTTCTCTGTGCGGGTGAGTGTCTAAGTGTTTGCATCTTCAAAGTGCATTCCCAAGAGTGCTCGTAAACGATTCTCACTTGAATATTACATTTATTACATTTATGTTTTATAATGCTCGAGTCCGAGGCACTGCAATGAGGTAGTTAATATATTATTATTATTATTTGTATATAATGCAGTTTCTTCCACATTACGTGCATTAAGTTTATGAGTACTTCGTCGTATATAAATTCCATTTAAATTGTATGTGCCAAAATGAGCTTGTGCGCAATGACGTAAATGTGATGGCAGGACCTTCGAGTACATTTTATTATTATGAATATAAGAGCCATTTCTGTTTTTGTTGTTTATTTACGTTGCGTTGACCCACATCTACGTGCTTTTTCATTTTAAATATATATATATATATATATACGCACACACACACACACACGGTCAATTTGTATATCTTATAAATTCACTATAAAATGTCCATATGTTTTCCAAGTCCAAGATTAAGTTTTATTTATATATATGTAGACATGCATGTAAGATTATTGCAAAATTGTTTGCGTTCGCTCTATTTTGGAAACGTCTCTAGAGAGAGAGAAAGATCGCCACGCGGATTTATTTCTGTCAATAATAATTCTAATTTTGGCGTGAACATAACCTTGACCGCCTCGCATGCCTTGTGTACACCTCCGTCTTATATAGTCGAGACGTTCGAGACACGTCCGAACAACGACGACAACGACCGACGTCGACGTAAGAATTATAAACGTGCGCCTTAGTGTAGTTCGCAACTATATCGGTCAATAAACGTATAGAATATATTTAGTTAATAGGTGATCAAAAGTCCTTTTTTATAACGTGCGCGTATTTTCTGGTGCATTTATACAGGTGTATAGGTGAGTCGGCAACATGGCCAAGGACTACTATCGAACGCTAGGCATAGCGAAAACGGCCACCGATGAGGAGATCAAGAAGGCATATCGAAAACTAGCGTTACGCTATCATCCGGATAAGAACAAAGCAGCCGGTGCCGAGGATAAGTTCAAAGAGATCGCCGAAGCGTACGAGGTGCTGTCGGACAAGAAAAAACGGGACGTTTACGATAAGTACGGTGAGGATGGACTTAAGGGTTCACGCGGAGGTGAGTTTAAACTGTCTTATTATTAAAACGAATATGTTAAGCTAATTGCTAATTTGATCAGGACAAACAAACGGGCACCACAATACCTCTAACAACTTCACATACCAGTTCCATGGAGATCCACGGGCAACGTTTGCACAGTTCTTTGGTTCCAGTAATCCGTTTGGTTCATTCTTCGATATGGGCGACAATCTGTTTGAGAAGAACGTGTTTGATAGTCTGGACACGGACACAGACTTTTTTTCACCCTTTGGCAGTCTGGGTCAGCGTCATGGCCTGGGTGGTGCATTTAGGTAAGCATATTAAAAACCGTATTCATATAATAAAGCTAAATATTATCATTGGAACAGGTCACATTCGTTTAATGTGCACACACCACAGAAAAAAGAAAAGACCCAGGATCCGCCGATCGAGCACGATCTCTATGCCACGCTGGAGGAGATCAACAAAGGCTGTGTTAAGAAGATGAAGATCTCACGACGTGTCGTCCAAGCGGATGGTACACCAAAGAAGGAAGACAAATACGTGAGCATAGCCATCAAGCCGGGCTGGAAGTCGGGCACAAAGGTGACCTTCCAAAAAGAGGGTGACCAATCGAGAGGAAAGATACCCGCCGACATTGTGTTCATCATACGTGACAAACCGCATCCGTTGTTCAAGCGCGAGGGCAGTGATTTAAGATACACGGCACGCTTAACGCTAAAACAGGTAACTAAACTTTAAATTGGTATATAATTTACTTTATATATAACGGACGTTGTCGTTACGACCATATGCGCCCAAAATTAATGCTAATTCGTCAAAAAAAACTGGTTTAATGGCCGAACACATATACACTAACACAAACAAACCTATATTTTTTTATTTATTTTATTTAAGAATATACACTCATACTTACACATTCTCTTCAATAACAACAACAAAATCCATCGCATTGTAATAATAAAATTAAAATATGTATGACGTTTTTGGCATCATGAATGAAACACACGGCCTCACCAAATATGGATGACGTCTTAGGTCATCAGACATATAAGTTCTTGAACGCACACACTCACACACACACATACATATGCTGTACAATTATATTGTCGTACAACATTGTCATACATTCATGTGTTATGTTTGTTATGTATACAATAATAACATGTTCTGCAGCATATGTATTTATGTTCAATTGTACATGTTTATTTGCAAGCATGCGCTCACTTTTTACTGCAATCTAAATTTGGTGTTACACGCGAGACGAGAGTAATTGTATAATTGCAGACACATATAGGAAAATGAATAGTTTGTTGAAGTGCAGAAATTCTTTTTTTTTTGTTGTTACGTTATAAACACCTTTAAATTTTTCTTTTTTTCACTGGTTTCAAAGTGTGTAATTTTATCACACCTCATACCACAAACATTGTATAATCATCTTTAATTTAATCTAAAGAACCGGAATTAAGTGGAAACTGGGATTGTGTAATTTTACACTGTTAGAGGTAGGAACTCGGCGATAATTTAGAAGAGCGAAACTGGTTTTTTTAATTAAATTCCTCTTATATTATATTTCCGGGAAATATATCACGGGTGATAGGGCGTCAAAATGTTATATGATAATTGTAATTTTTAAGGGTGGATTGAAAATATATTTAAAAAAAGATGAAAACTGGGACAAATCTTCAGCGAGATAGTGACAAACATGTTTTTTTTTGTATTTATGAGTATAGAGGGCCAAATATAAATATTAAAGAGTTGGCACTCACAGCCTTTGTCTTAAGTATAATTTATATATGGACGATTCTGAAAAAAATAATTACGATTTGTTGTATTGTTGTATTTTCCTTTGAATGGTAAAAGGTGTATCGGAAGAGGGTGGGGGTATTTAATGTTTTTTTTATCTTCAACAACTTGTGGTACTTTCTGCATACTATTTTTTTTTTGTTATTGACTCATTGAAAAATATCATTGGTGTTATTAGTCGGTCTACCGAGTCATTTACAGCTTTTACAGAATCAACTATTTTATAATCTTCTAATCTAATCCAATCCTAAGGGTACTGGGCGAAAAGAATATCTGTATTTACATCAAACAAGCGAAGAGATATAGTTATGTTGAGTCAATCAATCTTCCAAGTTTTTAAATTCTAAAATTTGTTTTTCTGTTAGTCCAATAAATAAAGCAAGTTGATATAAATAAGAGAAGCAAACATGAAAAAATGTCCCTAATTATTTTCGTCCTTGTCTAATATCTAGTAAGTTGAATTCATTTCGAAATAAATAAATTTTAAAGCAATAAATTATTTTAGCCATCTAGAAAACGTTTTTTTTAAAATACAATCTTTTCCGTTTCGTAATTGCAATTTTCGTAAAACCATCAGGCAAATCTCAATCAATTCTCTCAATAGTCATCTCTAGCCATTCGGTGACAAAGCAAGCTTTAATGAAACTTATGGTTTCTTCTCATTTTAACGACATTGTCAACAAGATTCCATTGTCTAGAAGATCATAAGTATCAGACGTCTGTGTTTCACCTTTTCCTGATGTAAGATTCCATTGTCTAGAAGATCATAATTAGCAGACGTCTGTGTTTCTCCTTTTCCTGATGTCAGGTGAATCGTTCCAAACAGTGGCCAAGCCGGGCCAGGAAGGTTTTGCTGTGTGTTTGGTGGGATTGGAAGGGAATCATCCACTTTGAGCTGCTCCCATATTCCACCATCTACTGCGTACAACTGGACCGCTTGAAGCAGGCGATCGACCAAAAGCGTCCAGAATTGGCCAATAGGAAGGGTGTAGTGTTCCACCAGGACAACGCCAGGCCACACACATCTCTGGTGAGTCGTCAGAAACTACTACTATATGGATTACCCTGTTTAAACCTTGTAAGAACGTTTCAGAATGAAGTATATTATATCGTGTCTAATTAAAAAAATCTCTATAACTATATTTGTTTTTTTATTCTTCCGAATCAGCATTATATAAAATATAATCAGATATAATACCATTAAAAATACATAATTTTTCTCGCTTTTCTATTAAATATACAAAATAATTGTTAAGTATAAGGTTGCAAATGGAATACACACACATAATTATTCTTATAACCTAAACCTTAATCTAACGAGCTGTGTGTGGGGATGATAACAATCGGTTTTACATAGAAGTCTATAAAAAAGAACAACATTAAACGGAAAACTTATTTACTAGGTTTGTTTCAATACATTTACGATTATATTATAAATTATAGGTAATATGTATGAGTGTATATGCATAGTTTATAAATTTGTTATATTTTTCTATGTGAAAAATACATGCATAGAGAAAGGGACGTAGTATATAGGAAGTTAAAGGTCAGGAGGGGTTATGGTAACAGAAACACGATGCAAAGTAATAATAAAAAAAACGCTCGCACAATAAAACAGTTTTTTAGGGCTCTCTAAAATCACAGCTGGTTAAGAATCTTCTATAAATTAATCTGTCTCTCGTTCTATCGATTGCTCGCTCAGGATGGAGACATATATAAAATGAATCTTTTATAAAAAAAATGGAATACTGGGGACCTTAAATCTCGCGGGACGCCTAAAGTATTTCTAAGCTACATTGCAGTCTCTTACATACAGACAATTTCCATAAAATATTTACAAGACAAATACTAAAAAAAATAATAATACACGTTGTCACTTATAAAAATGGAATGAAGAATTTAAACTTTCGAGGCAGACGGCTGTTGAGCACTGGAGCCCATATGATGATTTTGCTGCTCCCGTATCGTAACCTGTGTTACGAACGGACCTCTATGACGACCACTACCACCAATATTGGCGGCTGGCCATTTGGGCGGAGGTGTTGAGAGTGGCTGCACGACACTTGCTTTGCGAACTGTATCGTACTCGTAGTAGCTGGACACTGGTCGAGTACTGTGCTGAGATGCAGCAAGACCGCCGGTCTGTTGGGATTGCTGGTGATCTGGTGGACTGCGTGTGGAGCGCTGCGAATGGTAGTGCTGTTGGCGACGGCTTAAATACGAAATAAAGCAAAGTTAGATCTTTATGTAATATTAGACACAATAAATATTACATAAAATACAGTTATAGATATAATACTAAACATATATTTAAATTATTAATTTTATGGTTCTACAGAAAACTACTGTTTTGATAATTTACCTTTCCTCCTCCACCTTAACCCGCTGTTGCATGACCTGATGACGCATTTGCGCTATCGTGGACTCGGACAGTCGTTCATTTTGGGGACTGGATGCGTTGGGAATGATATTATTACAATGTGAGTGAGTTAGTTGATGTGTGTGTGTGTGGGTGCATATGATCGGGTGTAAATGTGATTTTTATTGTTTTTTCCATGCATATATAATAAAATATTTGATCAAAAAGATAGTAAATTAAATTGTTTAATTCACATTACTGTATACCCATTTCTCCAGAACATACACACAAACCACATTATATAACATATTTTATTATTAAGTTTAACACCACAATATTTGATTGATTACAATAATAATTTACCTCATTTGATGCTGCAGCTCTTCGTAGTTTACGTAATGTGAGTAACGGTGGTTGAATACATCACCCTGGTGAATGGATCCCAATGGTGGCGGGGGCGGCTGATACGTTGGTGGGCCTCCTGGCGGACGATCATTCAATGCGTGCGCCTGTTGCAGCGCCATCTTCTGCAGATTTATGTCTTGTTGGACTGTTTGTTGAGACGACGAAGTCGGTGGCATCTGACCAAGGTCACTTAGAGTATCTGTTAGAGGACTGATGCCATCCTTGCGATGCTTTCCAAAGCGGAACATACTACCGATACCTTTCAGAAGTCCTGTTTTTTTCGGCCGTTGCTTATTCTTTCCCTCGTTCAGAGAGCTCTGGTAGAATGCGTTTCGACCATTTATAAAACCTCCCTCAGAGTCTACGGGTCCTTCTTCTGTAAGCCAATGTTTGCGTGGTTCTAAAAAAATGTATATAATTTTTTTTTAAGTTAATTAATTTTTTATTATTTTTATTCTTACTATTCTCATTTGGTCGTTCGACAGCCGCTCGAAGACTCTCCTCGCGACCTCGTCCACGGGGTGTACGGAGTGCCATCGGTCCACGTGGTTCGTCTGACATCTGAATCTCTTGCACCATCGTTTGTAATGACTCCAAACTCGATGACTTTTTGAGTCCCAGCGATGGGCCAAGTTCACTGAGGCGGTCTTTTTCCTCGTTGGCCATACTCGACAAAGACTCCATCGAACCCATAGTAACAATCACAGATTTGCCCTGGACTCGCCGCGAATCCCGTTCACGTTGCTCACGCAGTTTCTTATTTCGCTGATACGTTCCCGTCTCCTTGGCATCGAGAGCGGCGTGGTGCTTTTCAGACATACTACGTCGACCAATTGCATCACGACTGAATGCATCAACCGAAGGATTCGTTTCCAGTGATAACTGGCTGTCGTATGTGGCATCTCCACCCTTTGATGAAGATATAGCTGCCAGCCGAGAGTTAATTGGTGGCGCCAAAAGCGTTCTGTAAAATACATAATATAAATTAACAATAAAGCTCAAAATGTCATAGTCCATCGGAGGCGGATCGGACACTCACGGTGACATTGGCTCTGGATCCTCTTCGATAAGGACTGAGCTGTTGCCGTTCTGCATGGGTGCTGCTGGACTCCATGTGTCGTTTGTTGCCATGTAATAGCTTTCGTTACGTAATGCATGGGCGGTGGCTGCATTCATATGAGGTGATGGTCTTTGGTTTGGCGGTGGCGGAGCAGGCATATGGCCTGTGCCACCTGTTAGTCGATCAACAACGGGATTACTCCAGCTGAATAAATAAACAACACATTATAATTGTTAAAAATCTCTAATCTAAACTAAACTTACCGGTTTGACCCTCCGCTTAAATTAAGCTTATCGGATGAACCTAAATATATTACAGTCTTTCCGGACTGTTCACTGGTGCTTGAAACCGAGCGCGAATGCTGTACGCTTTGATTCTCCAAAAAGCTGTTTGGACGTGAGATTCTCCTAGAGACAGTCAGAGTGATCATTCCAGGGTACTTGCCACCAGTATGCATCATTGCCTTGCGCAATGTCTCCATCGCTTCAGCGTTAGATTGACCCAGCAAAGATATTCCATTAACGTTGAGTAGCTGATCGTTCATCTTGAGGCGACCATCCAAAGAAGCAGCACCACCTTTCAACACATGCTTAACGAATATGCCAAGATCACCGTCCTGCTTTGAGCCGTCTGTATTACGGGAAGAACTGTTCGAGCTGCCGTTGGAGGAGTTATTAGAGCTGGTCTTTCCTTTGACACTAACGCCTAGGCCAGCCTTTTCAGAGTCGTGTACGGGAATATGAAGCGTGAGAATTTCGCGATTGCGCCACGGCAGTGCTTGTACGCTATCACTAGATGAAGCAGACTCACTGCCAGCTTCCACAAAGTGCCTATTATTTAGATTCTGTTCGGTAAGTGGCTCAATACGTTTGGGAGACTTTAACGCTGGCTTTAGAGGGAACACTGGTGCAGGAGGCTTAGGAGGTGATGAGTTATCCTGCTCGGTCTCCACATATCCCTGAAAAAAGTGTTATAATAATATAATGCCGGTTACAAAATGATGTTACGTTATATTTACAATTCCCATCTCGCGTTCGTTTACCTCGTCCAGTTCCATTTGCCGGGATACAACAATTCGTACAGTGGCTCCACATTGTGTGGCTCGCAAAATGCCCACAACCTCTGTCTGTGACCTACCAGTCATCGTGACATCATTTACCTCTAACAATCTATCGCCAGGTTTTAGTCTACCATCTTCGATGGCAGCACCACGTGGCAGAATAGTCTTTATATAAATCGGACATTGTCCGCCAGCTGGATTATCTCGCGTAGTTACGCTGAAACCTAGACCATGAGCACCCTTTCGCAAGGATATTTCAATCTTTTTTCCCAGTTTTCGAGTGTTAGCAGTTTGAAGAGATGTACCAGTCTGTGATCCGGGCATCTTGCGCGTTGGAGACACGGTGGCGACTTTCGTGTGTCCAGATTTTTTATCAGCCTCGATCATTTCAGACAGTTCCTGCTGTAGCCGACGTGTACCTGTCACGCTGGCTCGTATCACACGTAATCTTATTTCTGCCGCTGAACAGCATCGCTGCCAATAGTCACGTGACGAGTCCTCGCTCAGTCCAACCAGTTTAATTCCATTTATTTCTAGAATTCGGTCACCGCGTCGCAAACGACCAATATCAGCTCTACCACCTGGCTCAACATCCTGTACAAAAAGTCCACCGTTCTTAATATCTGGTACAGCTTGCAAGCCTAACCGTCCTCCAGTTTCGTTTACGATTAAAAGCATCTCGCCGTTTTTCTCACGCATCGATTCGTACGCTTGTCCCAGTGGTTCCTTTCGCTTAGCTTCACGTGGTAAGGATTTTGAACTGAACGACGGTGGCTGTTGTGCCACTCGTTCGGCTGCATCTATCCACTTATAACCATTACCATCACCAAGGAACTGCATAGAAAGCCGTCCATTGCGTGAGAATTGCTGTGGCATCGACTCAGGCTGGGATTCTTCTAGCTCGCTTTCCCACGAAGGCGATAGGAAGCCTCCCTTTATGCTGGTCTCACCGAGTTCATCTGTTTGCAGATCACTACGACATACCGGTGCCGCCGACCATCGCTTCGTCGGATCCTGCTGGTGCTGTTGCACACTGTTCAGCACCGGATTCCGTGGATCGGTAGCTATCTGATGTAACGATGGATCACTGCTACGGCGTACCTGTAACAGTAGTCCTGCATTCGGTGTATTATTGGCCGTAACTTCTATGTGTGGAGTGTCTGATGAGTTAGTACTTATATATTTTGATTGTTCGGTTGTACCCTGAAATAGTAAATTAAGCGTTATTATGCGTTTGATAACAAATGCTTCACAATGGTTAGTTACCCTGAATATGTCAGGACTACCGGTACCGACCGAACTGCCGCTAGCGCCATCACCGCCACCCTGCGGTACTCCCGGCTCAGGACCAGTGTCTTCAAAACTTGCTAAAATTTGTTCTCGATCGTCTGCAACGTCAGAGACACGATCATCAGGATCGAGAATTCCCGATTGTGATTGGAGGTGGTGCACTATTACCCATGATTCTTGTTCCTGGAATTAAACAAATATATTAAATAAACGACTAATGATTATTGGAAATAGTTTGTTTTTTTTTAATATAATTTCATATAAAGTTGTTTTATCATTGAAAATAATTTGATTTCTTTATAAGTTAAAAAGGTGTAAGTTTTTATTTTTTTGTTGCTTCCTTGCATGCTATTCGAAGTTATCTCAGGATATTTTCTTATAAAATACGTTCTTTGTTATTCATAAAAAAATATGTTTATTATAAAAAATACAAACAAAAACAATCATTCAGCGATTAAATGAAATGATCAAATTACTTTCGGATTCATATATACATAATAAAATAATCGAAGACGAGGGGTTGAGTTCCAATTGCATAACAATATACAAACTCATTAACACATACAGACACAGAAATAGGACCTATGTATGTATATTGTATGTACTATATATAAATATATATTGTATTATTAGAAGAAAGGCTCGCACTTCTCACATTCTGCGATAAAACGACGAACCTTCGTCCGTTAAATTTAATTGTTCGTATATATTGTAAAACCGGAGAATTCTGAGCGTGCTGACAACTTCCGGTGTGTGTGTCTGTGGCCTTTGTTCGTTTCACGAAGCGCACGTAAATTGTACAAATGGCCCCCTTTACCAGATACTATTACACAATCAAGAGCTTATACAGGAATAAACATTCTTGGCACACACACACCTCTAAAGAACATATACATCGAAACACAAATACGCATGTGCTTATCGCAAACAGGTTTGGCAGTTTGCATTTATTTAAATTACACCATAGGTACTTGCCATATTTACGCTATTACACAAACACAAACAAGAAAAATTCTAAGACGTTACATGCACCCAAGGCGAAATTGCATTCGTTTTTTATAACTTTATTCCAATGCGAGGATTTAGACGCGATAAGACTTCAAGAAACTAAATACATTATGTGCGAAGGTAAGTCGTCGATTGTTTTAAGCGCTTTATTATCTTATCTCTCGTGGTTTCGATGCGCACATAATGGAATCTTGAGAAATTATAATAATAATAATATCATGGCATTAGTTTATAAACAAAGCACTTATGATAGCAAGGCTTTTTAAGGTCGTTGTCTCTGTCCTACCGTTTTCGAAGTGGATCTCCTGGGCAATGTCAGCGAATAGGTCTTATGTATGTAAGATGTGTGCGGGATGCCTTTTTGCTTATGATGCACTCGGTACGTTTGACGCCATCCGAATAGACCAGATATCTTGTCGGCCAGTGCCGGACACTTGGGCGGAATATCAAACATCTATAGTCACTGTCACTGTCGCCTTGCGTTCACTAATAATATTTGTCCACACCACACGGTATTGTCATTAGACGCACATCTTACGGGCTTAACATTTGTCGCAAACGTAACATATTCTGTATATAATATAAGATTTCCTTTCACTATGTCGCATAGAATCAGCACTAGACGCAAGCGACGATAAACGCAAACGTGTTTAAAGTGATTTTGCTTTGAGCGCAATTGCGACAGTGCATTCACTTTGGCAACATAATATAACAAGTCTATGTCTACATTATATGTAATTTATATATGAATGTAGTGAAATAGCTGAATTAGTGTTAGACAGTTAATTAAACGCATACATTGCTGCAGCGTTCGATTTTTTAGTTTTTTTTTTTTATCATATACACACGCACCCCTGTATAGAACAATAATGATGATTGTGCATTGAAATATCTAAAAAAATATGCGCATTTGCTCTGCAAAGTTGTTAGAGCCGCGTTAGGGCAAATTAATACTCCTAACCATCGGGGATGTGTTGTGAGTGTTTGAGCAAAAGTAGGTCCAATAGGCGTAGCATAGCACAAACAGCACATTAGCATGACCTGACCAGTTGTGTGAACCCGTTATGGTCAATAAATCTGGTGTGCGGCATCGCACACTGGCCATATGTCCCACAAGGAATTACAGGATACAATGAGAATGAGTAGATGGGAAAAATGGTCGACCAAAATACTTTTTCGTCTGCATTGACATTCTCTTTTATAATAGCCAATTCTCCAATTATGTATCGACATGCATAGCTATAAAGTAAAATATATATAATCTTTCAGGGTGGCTCTGCTTCTTGTCATTGGGCGAAATCCAATGCAACACAATGACATTCAAATTTAATTCAAATCTTTCATTGACAAAGCATTAAACTGCGATCGGAAACAAAAACAATTCTTAAAGGACAAAAATTGGTATTTGTGGAATTTACGCCCCAAAATACATAAAAAAAAATCTATGAAAAATCAGCCTCGATATATAACACCCAAATTTGTAAACTAGTGTAATGTGTAGAGAGAGAGAGAGAGAGATCGAGATCATTGTAAGTTTTTATTTCGCATAGCTTGTGTCGAACGATTTAGATGTTAATCATTGAATATAATTCATCGAAATCGTCGTGTCTAACTCGAGCTAACGGAAGGGAGCGCTTTTCTCTATACGCCACAATGAACTTGACAGAGTGTTTATGCTGGTCACTGTCATTTCGCCAATTCATCGGTGCTCAGCTGATGATTTGATCATTGCATCGCCACCGGAGCCTCACTATTCATTTTATCAAGTATTTACAATATGTGTATTATGTATATTTTTATGTATGTGTTTATCGTATGTATATAACAAATTATCGTTATTGTATTGTACACATTCAAGAGGAGCGCGTTCCGTTATGCAATCGATTTTATCGTATGTCAATATGCAAATTAGATAATCTCTTGTATGGTGGCAAATCGGTTGCTCATCAGACGTGAGTGTTTTGAAAATATTGCGATATTGAGCCATATTCGGAGTCACGGAAATCATGCGCTGACAAAAGATTAGACAAATGACAATATACATATATAATAATAAATATAGAGTTATTAAATTGTCGATAATATATGTGTATGTAAAATCACTTCCGACGCAATCGAACTAATTGTGTCATTCAACTTATTAAATTTCAAAATTTTAGTTTTTATCTTTATCTTTGTTCTTTGACTATTGCGGTTTCACAGGACTGAGCTCTATTTCCTAATGAAGATTCTGTGCTCTAACACTCAAAATACATCTCAGTTGATTAGAAGTCTGACGTGATTCTATGTATATAATCTTTGCAGGGCAAATGAGCATATTTTTTATATGTCTAAACGTATGTTTGCTTTAAATAGACCGAATTAAAGAGGATTTTCTTGTAACTAAACTATTCGTAATGCCACTTTAACAAAAGCTAATTTACATTTTAGAAAGATGCACTTTTAAATCAGCTTAATTTTAAGTTATGAGGTATTTGAAAAATACCAATTTTAAGGAATATAAATTACAGTTTCGAGTTGGAATTACACCTTTAAACAAACTTTTTAAAATGCCAGAATATCCAAGTTATATATCTTTTATAAAAGTGAATTTACAATTTACATTACAGCAAGAGTTACAAGCAATTTGCGTTGTTGAAAAATAGTAAAATCTAAATTTAAATATATGTAGATATATATAGATATAAATAAAATTACTGAAGCGATAGAAAATACACGGAACCACAAAAAACACAGAAAACCACCGGATCACATTCAATCTGCATCAGCAAACCACATAAATTTGCGCATTCGATTTCTTCGTCTTCAAAAAGCCAAATGCTCAGAAAGCCATATAATATTGCTGAGACGCACGTAAAAACATGTGAAAGGAAATGCACTTGTATGGTTTTTGATGGAGTATTATAGCCATTTTCACAATAACATAATATAACGTGAGAACGTTACAGTTGATTGCCTCATATTTCTTGGTAACATATATTTTATTATATTATATCAAAATATAAAACTAAACAAACAGGTGAAACGCGAACACAAAAAAAAACAAAAAATCGGAACTATAATTTTTACACAGATCACAATTTCATGGTTCACGAAAAAGCACACAGTAACAACGACATGATCAAATAAAACTATTTAAATTTGATATATTATATATATTTGTAGATAAATATGTCTGTACGTGTTTTCTATATATGAAACGGCGACGATCGAGGGCGGGCGGTCCCAGTCTACACAGGTACGCTACACCTTATGTTGTTCAGAGAACAGTTCGAAATGCACTAACACGAGCTTGCTTGAGGACTGGCTAGTAGTGCCACAGTGAAACGATGCAAACACGAACGGCATACGATCACGGATTTTCCACGGCACGAGCGCATAAAGAAAGAAAAGTGGCTACACGCGCTTGCGCGCACCACATAAAACAATCAACGTTATATCGTTATTTGTTATAATAAAATAATGGAATCCCACGCATGTAGTTCTTAGGTGATTGCGCAAAAAGGTACAAACGAATGAATGGATTTGTTGCTTTGTAAAAAAAAATTCAAAGAATAATAATGTGTTTTTGGATATATGCATATTTGTCCTGTGACCTGTAGTAGCGGTGATGCAGGTTTTACATAATTTTGATTTGTGACAAAATTCGACTTAAACGTCTGAAATGGGAATTCATTGAAAATTACTTTTAAGTTATATTTTCAAATGAGAGTACAGTAAGTTTAAAATAACATTTTCAAATGAGAGTATATTATTTATTTTATTATTTTTTTAGGATTTCTAAAGGTAATGTAAGAAACAAACCTCCAATTGTATTCCTAAAGGGTGGCGACTTCAGCGCAAGACACGAGCACTCAAACAACCGTAATAATTGTCAAAGTTACACTGCTTTCTACGACAGATATTCACAGATATCTAAAACTACCCCTGGTCAGCTACGGAATCCTGTGTAATCTCGATCTCGCGGGAACAAGAAGAACAAAGACCCAAACAACATTTAGAATGTAGTGATCAAGAAACTTTCCAAGGAATGTATCAAACGGATATCCATCCCAACAAACATTTAGCTTTACAACAAGCTTAATTCAAGATATAATACGAACATTATATCTTGTAACTAGATTTTTGTTAAGCTAAATATTTGTTGGGATGTGCTAAACGTGCCCTTAAATACAGGATATTCGACCACTGCGATGAATCTCGCATTCTCTCCGAAGATAAATGTGGATTTCAATCAGGACGATCGGTTGTTAAGTTCAAAACAGATGAATCAATAATACATAACAATATAATCCCCACCATTATTATTACAATTATTATATTTTAAATAATTCGCCCAACAGACTCAGGATACTGCAACAGAAACTCCTTAAGGCATGCATTAATTACAGCCGTTAATTACAGACATCCGCGTAAAAGCTATCGACATATACGTATAATAACGTTGTATAAGCTTACATCGATGAGCAGATTGAATAATTATCTGATCTCGTCTGCTCTAAGCAGAATGAGAAATGGTCTGAACTCGTCACTCTGCAGGAATGTGACCGGTACAGATTATCTCGAAGACCAGGAGCATATTCACAAGGCATCCAGATACCTAACGACTAGGCTTATGGGAGGTAGCCGGTTCGATCCCGGCCGGCAGACCGAAGTGTTTTTCGAATGTAGCATATTAAATCAGTAGAGGTTCCTCTTGCTCTTGTATGATGATTCACGATTCCGAATATAAATAGGAAGATATCTCAAGTGATTACGACTGATTACAGGATCCAATGAGTTGAGTCAGTTCGTTTCCGGGGATTATGATATACTCAGGCGCAACGAGCTTCGGTGTGTTTCGCATATATTCGCTTGAAATCAAAGATATCTTTGTTATAACAATAACACAGTACTGAAATAGGAGACAATTTGATTAAGTAAAGAATATGTTATATCTCTTCAAAAGGATTCTTTTGAAACTAAAACTTTTATTATGCGCGCAATCACTCGACTATGCGAAATGATGCACATATAGTGCATAAAACAGTAGAAACTACACATAACATAGTCAAGTCATTCCGTGTGCATTTGTGCATTCATTTGGGGCGTTCGTGTGAGTTTGAGGTTTGAAAAAAAAATAATTGCCTACAAATATTCATAAACCTACATATATACCTCTATAAACACACACACACGTACATAATACATCATAAATATTATTTGAATTGCGTGCACAACTTGATTTTCCGTGATGCACTGGCCGTTGCATGTAAAGCTCATAATCTATAAATGAATTTATATGTTCTTGTATAAAGTAATATTTATGTACGAGTATACATATACGTATATGTGTACATACTCATTCTTAAATATGGCGATGTAATCAGATATATTACACTGGCCAGAGTCCGGGCATTATGATATACGCAGGCTCGGCGAGCTACGGTGCGTTTCGCTCGAGCTCAGTGTTGCGTAAAGACGCGATTTTCTTAAGATTACACTATAATGCCTTTCGTGTGTATGTATATGTGTTTGTGTAAATTATGCTGTTGCAGCTCTCGCGCGTGGAATTTGTATGTATACACACAAACCATACAAACGAATTCATTAATCTTTATAACAATAAAAATTAGTTTTTGCAGTTTGTTGGTTGTTATTGTTTTTGCATCAAATCGTGAGATTTTTCCAACTGTTCATTTTTGTTATATGTTTACAATTTTTGTGTGTGAGTGTGGGTTAAATGTGAAAACTTATTCGGTTACTCGTAATTCAATGGAAAATATTGGTTAATTAACAATTGTTGTTAAATTAAAAATATATATAAAAACTAAGGAAATTGTCTGATATGTTCTCAAGATGCATTTTCGCACCTGATGATGAAGCTACCCATTTGATTAAAACATTTACTTCTATATCAATTAAAATTCTACTCCCTCATATAATAATCAATCTAATTATGGAATATCTTGATTGTCTAGATCGAAAAAAAATTACCGAAATTTGCTAAGAGATGTGTAGATTTAAATAAAACCAATTAAAACTATTTTTTTTTGTTTTAATAAAATATATATACACAATATAATATCAAATAGATTTATATTACAAACAAAGGTAAAGTCTATTTAAAAAAAAACATATTCGAAATATATGCACTGTTGCATTTCAAAGTAAATATACATTTATATCGTTTCACTTTTAAGCACTATATAATTTCCCTATGAACAATCAACAATATAAATATTATATAATTAAAAATGATAGCCGAAGAAAAATCGTGTATTGTCACTTGAGAACGCCATATACTCGATTTTCTCAAAACAAAACAAAGCGTGTAATTTACGCAAATATGTAATTATGATATTTAATTACGATGTTCGTGGAATTAGAGTACAACTTTCAGGGTACAAATAATATATTATTTTTGCACTCTAATTTCGCAAGTTATTGTTGTATATATTTTTTTCATATTTACCGATTATTCCGTTTATTTATATAGGGATAAAATCTCATCACTAACTGAGAATGGAGTCGTTCAAACCTTCAAATGGTGATAACATGGATATGGATATAACAATAAGGTAACAAAACACTCATGACATCAAATTGGAACAAAAAAGCTAGAAAATCGGTTACATTTTTTTGGGCAATATCATCTATTTTTCTTTTTTTAATTTTTCTGTCTTTGTCTTAGTCTTTTCCTCCTTTTCTTTCTCTGATCATATCTGGTGAAATGCTCAAAAGTTCTGGTTTTCCTTCAACACTATTTCTATTATTATTTATTTTTTTTAAATTAATATTTTCAAGGTTACTCTGTCTATGTGCATGTACTAAATTTTCCCGCTGAGAATATTTCAAAAAAAAAAAATTCCCAGGTTGGCAGAACTGTCAGCCACTATTCTGTCCATTTTTATTGCTATGTGTCATTTAGTTTGTTTACGGCGTCATTAGGAACAAGTCAACCTTTTGTGTGCGTTGCGATT
>JANSTU010001283.1:0-19133 GCA_027564075.1 Bolitophila hybrida
AGCTAAATTCTTGGCCATAACATTAAATTATATGCGTTTTATTTCATCTTGAAAACCTAACCTCTAAAAAAAACACCATTTATATATATATATTATTATTATATATATTTATTATTGTATATATTTAGTATGTGTGTTAGTAAAATTAGAGAAACTGCACTCATACACTTTTTAAAATAAATAGAATACGCCTTCAGGACTTGCATGCGTTCGATGTTCAAAGATTTATGACTTATGAACATGTCTTGACACTCTTGACAATCGATACAACACAATAAAAGCTGGACCTCGTATCCTTCGTCGCATTTTCTGGAATACTTCCTGTGGGTCTCTCAGTAATTATATAATCATTCCATGGCGGCTCTCATATTATACCGATTATAATTTCCACATGACCAACTTATTTAAACACATGGTAAGTCTATAACGCTCGGTTGGATTACAATCGCACCTCAAACTTGCGAGAGAGAATTTCTTTTTTGCAATGGAGAGGTGGAAGGATGGCATCGATTTTGTCGCTTTATGTTGATTTATTCATGAACAAAATTATGAATCAGCAAAATTGTGAATAAAAGCATCTATACTTCTACATCCAATGAAGATGTACCATTTTTGGTATACATGACGATATCATTTTAGTCAATGGGACCGAGTTACAAGTAAACTGAAGTACTATCCAAAAATTATGCTGACGGAAGCATTTCAACGGGTACTTTGTAACAGAGATAAGAGATAATTGATATATTTGTTTAACTCGAGTAAACTTTTGTCCAACTTTTTGTTAGCTTATTAAAAACTAAAGTTTGCAATATACCTATAAATGCCAGTGAAAAAATTGGCCTTTATGCTGAATTTTCACCTGAATTTTCATCCTGACACAAAATAAGTTTTCCTATTTTTATGAAACAACTGGTGGAAATTAGTTTTTTGTCGGAATTTTTATTTTTCAATCTGTACGGTACTAACTGGGCGTAAATTAAAATTACCGTGGTTCACGGAAAATTTATAACTAATCTTTATTGACTATTCTTCTTTTCTTCTTTTTAAATCTAAAACAGATACTCATTAAAATAAGGTCGAGTCCTGATAATATGTGTATGACATGCAATTCTTTGTTTGTGTAAATATAATTATATAGATGTGTGTTTACTATTATACCGTCGCTGTATTGTATATATGCGTGGCGCGTTACGCCTCTGTCATAGGCTTCGTTCTTATGTGTTTATGATCCTGCTGCGCTGATCCGTATGTCTGCTGCAGCCGATTCGTGATGATGCCTGCATGTTATATATTTTTGTATGCATGTCGCTTTGCTGGCGAGTTTGTTTACACATTGTTCAGACTGAACACCATGCGTCCCTTCTGTAATGGAAATAACAATTTCACCGCAAATTAGACAAAAATGTAAAGAAAATAAAAAAAAAATATATTTACATATTTTCGGTTATAACGTATTATCTGGGAAAAATATGTAAAATCCAATTATAATTTCAATTGTTTGTACCCAAATCAATAACTCTGTATTAACCACTAATAATAAACCCAATTGAACTATATACTTCAATTTTCAATTTTACTCACCGAATATATCACATTGGACATTGGCGATTATGTAAACGTTCCAATACAATGCTTGACAATTTGACAACTTGGAACTATTGGCACGTTTATTGTATATTTGTAGAGTTCCAATTAAAACGTAATTGCGTTCAAAGCCAAAACAACATAATACGTCCATCAGCCTCAAAAGCCAAATGACCTAAGTTTCACACACTCGATTAACCCCATTTATAGAAACAATTGCTATAATTTGTATGCGTGTTTTGTTGTTATATATACATATAATACTTTATGTATTGCGTGCGGTGAGCTTTTCTTGGTGCGGTTGGTTGGTGCGACCAAATGTATGCCATTGCATATATGTATATGTATATATAACCGAAACATCTATAATGTATTGATTTGGGTGATATTGCATAAATATCGCGAGTTTAGTAACGGACCAAACGCAATTGACACATATATTTATGTATATGAACGACTGCGACAAGTCGTATAGGACAGACATTTTGATTAGCACGTTTATCGCAATCATATTATTGGCGTTATCTTGGCGTGGGTTTGTGTGTATCTGTTTTGTTTTTTTTGCTGTGTCAGCCCTACGCTCCAGGAGATAATAGACAATTATTTCATACATTCAATATAAATCGTTTATTATCGGAATGTGAATTATTTTGTAACGTATATTTTACGATTATGTTTACATGATATTATTTACATACATGATATGAAATTGGAACATAAATATCGCACGTATAATCATTTGAAAGGCGTACATAATTAAACATATGCGTATTTAAAAAAATACATAATTGGAAAAAAACGAACGGTCACCGAATCCAACTGATCAATATCAAAGTCCAAATTTTATGCCATTGCTATCAAGAAAATGGGGCATACGTCTCGGTATAATCCATTTCTTTTCTCTGTGCGCGCTTTGTATCAGTCGATATTGCCACAATCTTCAATTTTTCACTAAAATGCTGTACATTTTTTTTCTCTAACCAAATTTGTCTTTGTTGAAAACCAATCTATTGAAAGCATGGCAAGAGTTGGTGTTAAAAGATATGATTAACACACACTCTTGCCATGCTTTCAATAGATTGGTTTTCAATTTGGTTAAATCACCGTAGCTGTCCTGTAAGCTGGATTTACATTGTGCTGCACGCAGATACCGATATTTCCGCAGAATAATAAATAGACGCAGAATTACATTGATATTTTAATTTATATTATTTATATTTTTAAATTAATAATAATTATTTTAAAATTATTATTATTATTAAAAAAAATGTAGCACAAGATTTGTTTAAAATTCACGTTTGAAGACACATTTCTTGTAGGAGGTGGAATAACATATAATGAACAAGTTTTTTTGGGGATAATTAGATCACAAGTTCGAAGAAATGAGAAAATTAAAATTAATTTTGAAATTTATTGTCGTAAAAAATTAAAAATATTTGAGATAAAATATGTATATATGTATTCATAATTTTATAATTTTAAACTAAATGGCCCGAGAGAGTTGCATATCTGTCCCATTCAGACCGGCTAGATGCTCGAGCATTCTTGTGACGTATCCCACCTCCACCAGAGCGTCAGTCTACCATAACACCGGATTCATTGACCATTACGGGTTCACACGACTGGTCAGGTCATGCTTATGTGCTGTTTGTGCTCTTGGAGCTACTGTGCTCTAACACTCACAAAACATCCCCGGTGGTTAGGAGTCTTAATTTGCATATTTTTGAGATATCTCTATGCACCGAGATCTATCTTGATATTTTTATTCGGAATCGTGAAACATCAACGCCATCATACACTTATTGTTCTATACAGGGTGCGTGTGTATATATATGTTAATTGATGACATTCCGTTATTCAATTACCTATTGCAGAACTAGGCTATTAATAGCAAGAGGAACCTACTGAATTAATGTTCTAGATTCTAAAAACACTTCGGTCTGCCGGACGGGATCGTACCGACGACCTTACCGTCTTACCTTACCGACCTTACCGTTGTTCACTTACTCCAAGAGGGTTGTATTTATTTTTGTGTCATTCAAATGTGGAGATATCCGATATGGTTTTAGACATATTTGGGTTTCAGTGGCCTAACAAAATTTCTCCAAAACAACTTTGGTTAACTTTAATTGTTGTGCTCGGTCTTGTTTTCTTTTAATTAATAAAATTTCGTCTTACAAAGCACCTTTTTAACGAGCTTCATTTGGTACAGATATTGCTTATTATAATTGGTACTATTTTGTGCGTTAGCTGGCTATGGCTAACGCCATGGGTTAACGCGTTGGCTGGTTAATGGGAGGTGGGGTGGTCATATTAAGACTATTGGGGATGTGTTGTTAGAGTTAAAGCACAGTAGCTCCAATAGGAGTAGCAAAGCAAAAACAGCACATTAGCATGACCTGACCAGTCGTGTGAACCCGTAATGGTCAATAAATCCGGTGTGCGACATCCCACAAGGGATTACAAGATGAGATTATTATGTATTCGAAAATTAATCGGATTTCCAAAAAACATAGAAAATTCAGTTTAAAGCTTATCAACTAAATGATTAGTAAAAATACCGAATTATGAAAAAAATATTCTAGTAATATTATATTAGTAATGTCATTTTATTTTAATGTTTATTATATAAAAAAACATTATTTAAATTTAGTATTAAAAACATAATGTACTTTCTGTCATTTTTAGCCATGACAGCATGTGTAAGTGTAATTTTAAATTCCATTTTAATAATCAATAATTTTCTTGTAAATATTTTATATAAAAAATATATTTCTCTTTAAATTTTATGTTTTTACACTTATTTTAAAGTGTGTCTTATTATATATCGATTTCTCGACAATTCTTTTCGGGAATACCGAATTCCTATAATTTTTACATTTCTGGAAATGTATATTACAAAGATAAAGGTGACATTATAATTATTATTTAAATCAAATCGGACTACCCTTAAGGGAGATATGGCAAAAACGTAATTTTTATATTTGACCGTTTATAGAGAGGAATATTACATTTTTATAAGTTACATATTAAAATTACTATTATTACCCATTAAATTATTTGTTTTAAAAATGTTAGTCAAATTTGATCATAATAAATAAAGAAAGAATAAAGTTTCTCAAAATTGTGGAAATCTATTTCAACGTCTATAAATTTTAATATCCAATTGAATTTTTAGAAACTTTATTCGTACCTCATTCCATTACTTTATTTATCGTTCAATGTTCTTTATAAACCAATCACTGTGCAGCTCAACTTGTGATGAGAACTGTCTCGACTTTTTATTTCCTATTTCTGAAAAAACAAAAATCCATGGTTCACAAAACTTTTAAATTTTGGAGCATAGCCTTATATAATCAGTAATTTAATTTAAAATTTCAGGTAATAACACCAACCAGGTCGCTTGTGTTGTGCGCAGACACTCGCCGTGAAATGGAAGACTGGCTAGCTGCATTAAAAGCGGCCTCGGCCCGAGAATACTATGAGCCCGGTCCGCCTGATCAGCACGATTTTCTATCCAATCATCATCATTGGTGAGTTTTAATCTAGTTTTTTTTTGTTAATTGTATAAAAATGTATATACTCAACATAACAATTAGGTACGCAACATCACACGCTCGACCGACATACTGTAATGTCTGCCGAGAGGCTCTGTCTGGTGTCACATCACATGGGCTCTCATGTGAGGTTTGCAAGTGCAAGGTACACAAACGTTGTGCCGCCAAAGCGATAGCCAACTGCAAATGGACTACATTGGCAACCGTTGGCAAGGATATTATCGAAGATACCGATGGTGTAAGTGTTCCGCAGTCGGTGTATGATCTAAAATTAAAAAAAAACATAAATATACAGAATATCGTAATGCCTCATCAGTGGATGGAGGGTAATCTACCAGTCGCATCGACCTGTAAGATTTGTAAGAAAACTTGCGGTTCCGTTCTGCGATTGCAGGACTGGCGGTGTTTGTGGTGTCGTACAACTGTGCACACTGCGTGCCGGCCACAGATCAAGGTCAAGTGCCCGTTAGGTTCAGCACATGTCTCCGTTATTCCACCGACGTCAGTGCATTCGATCGGTATTGACGAAGCCTGGGATATAGTAAAGCCACACGGTAGCTATTCACCATTGTTGGTATTTGTGAACTCAAAATCAGGCGATAATCAGGGTGTTAAGTTCTTGCGACGCTTCAAACAATTACTTAATCCCGCACAGGTATTTGACCTGGTTTCAGCTGGACCAGGACTAGGTTTACGACTCTTTCGACACTTTGATCCCTTTCGAATTCTTGTATGCTCTGGCGATGGATCCGTGGGTTGGGTGCTTACCGAAATTGATCGTCTCAAGATGAATGTAATTACATAATATTTTACAAAATCTAGATTACAATAGTTTGTATAAACCCTACTTCTAGAAACAATGTCAGGTTGCGGTTCTGCCACTGGGAACTGGAAATGATTTGGCACGTGTTCTTGGATGGGGCTCTTCGTGTGACGATGATGCACATTTACCACAAATTCTCGAGCGATACGAATCGGCCAGTACAAAAATGTTAGACCGCTGGAGCATAATGGTATTTGAGAAGGCATTTCCAATGAAAACTCCAAAAATGTCCGTTTCCAATGGACCCGAACGTGCACTACAGGAATTTGTTGATAATACAACTAATCATTTGGATGCCATCATTGAAGCGGATGATGTGCAAATTGTTTTAAGCTCAACAAAGATAATTTTTGAATCGGTTAATGAGTTTCTAGATAAAATCAAAGTGAACTATTCCGATGACGAACAGATGGGATTGAAATGTGATATTCTAAGGTAAGTTAAATATATCGAAATTATATAAGGTGGTATTTGAATGATTGTATTGAGCGCAGACAGAAAATGGACATGCTACTGGAAACTTTACGTGAAGAAGACAATGGAGCTTTTGCTGGTGATGAGCTTATGAAAACCTTACACGATATCGCACATAAGAGTACATTAGAACGGTTGCAGTCCATTCCATCCATCGAAAAGACTGAAAAAGATAAATTAAACTCAAAGGAACGTCGAAGCAGTCGTATTATAAAATTTTCCGAGAAGGAGGCACTCCAGTGTCGAGCAAACAGTCTTAAACGGGCTATGCACAATGTTCTTAATCATTCCGAAACATTAAAGCCTATACCAGAAAAGCGCTACTCACTACAGACAGACAACTTATGTGTGATCACATCCTCATCGTCAGACACGTCACCATGGCCTTCGCCAGTGCCTCCAATAAATATTATATCACCATCGGTTTCAAGTACACGTCTGACATGTATCTCACCTCTACCCGATCTGCGACGTGATTCCATGGATGAATACTTTTTTGGCTCTGTTGATCTACCGGTACCGATGCAGTTTGCAGATGGAAGCAGTAGACGCAGTTCTGGCATTCCTGATAGCATCAAGGAACAGAATGAGAATATTATGGACGAATTGTTTCCATTCTGCAAAGACAGCAAAAAGACTGTATTACAAAAAACAGAAGAAGAATACTTGGCCTACTCGGAAGAGAAGCAACAAGACGATGGTTTCGGATTTATGCCGTTCGAAGTGTACGAACGAAATCTTCTACGAAATCGTCAGCAAACTGACGTAACTGCTACAACGAAAACAATAGAATCGAATAACTGTCTTGGATTGCCGACAATACCGATATCTAGTGTGGAGATAGAGCGACCGCCTGAAAAGGAAAATATTTACACAAGCGAAAATATGACGATTATTGATACAGATGGCATTGTGAGTTATAACTATTGGTGTTTTCTATTATTTAGTTATAATTTTTCAATTATTGTATAGGATAAAACATCATCGGATGAACTTCTGGGTGACGCTAGCGATATCCTTTCAGCCATTAGCAATGAAGAATGTAGTTTTACATCCGAAATTCTGGATAAGCAGCCGGATTCATATTCGCATATTCACGTTGCTGACATCATTCAAGTAAGACCCATTATTAGTGACTCTGAAAAACTTTTACATAACACTTTATTGTTCAGGACCTCGAATCAGATCGTTTAGGTCACATCGATTCACCAGAAACGAGTGACACAACGGAAGCTCTACATGACGACAGTCTCATGGACGACATGAGCTCGGTGCTTGCTCAAGACATGCTGGGTGCTCTGGCTGACATAACAATTACCGAAGACACAACAACTCTTTGCACTGCTGCCGATATACCGAATCGCAAGCGCTCAATGAAGAAAAAGAATGTAGCACGAATGGAAAGCAGCGAAGATACAGATAATCTTCTGCAGTTTGGTTTTGAAAACATTGTGTTTGAAATCGATAATCGGTGTGATGACCAAAAAGCCAAGGAACCACCACGTTTCTGTAGTTTGGCTCAATTTGTCGAGGGAAACGATATTGCACGAAAGAGTATCAAGGTAAATTTTAAATTAACATATAATACAATCGACCAAATAGTTTTAATATTTTAAAAAAATGTCCTAATCAGCGACCTAATCGGAATAAGGTTACTGCTAAGGACAGTAAGGAGAACACGAGCACAGCACAAGGTGTTGCAACAAAATTTCTGGACACTGTACAGATTCAAATACAGGGATCAAACTCGGACTTGTCAGACACAGAGACTGTGCGGCATGTGACACAAGACGTAAAACACATCAGTTTCGATGATTCGTGCAAGAAGGACGATGGATTTGAGGTATGATTTTTAACCAAAACAGATGGGTTTATGGGGTTTAGTTTATATATATATGTTTCGTGTTCCTGTGGTTATTTCCGACAAAAGAGTCCATATGCGTGTGGAAGTCCACTTTATTGATAAAATCGCGTATTTTTGTATAAAATTTTATGTAGCTATGGGATTAATAATATATAAAACAGGTAAGACATGTAACATATGTAGTATTGTGTAGTTTATATTTAAAAAAAATGGCCCCGATGTTCTTTTTCAAAATATTTCAGTTCTAAACAATAAAATATTTAAATTGAGACTTTTTGGATTTTTCAAATTGCTATTTATAGCCTATTTCTGAAATAGGTTATTGATTTGGAATAAGGGAATAATAATATCATCAATTAACATATACACACGAACCCTGTATAGAACAATAAGTGTATGATGGCGTTGATGATTCACGATTCCGAATATAAATAGCAAGATAGATCCGGTGCAAAAATATGCGCATTTTCCCTGAAAAGTTGTTAGAGTCGCGTCAGATCAAATTAAGACTCCTAACCATCGGGGATGTGTTGTGAGTGTTAGAGTACAATACCTCCATTAGGAGTAGCACATCAGAAACAGCAAATTAGCAAGACCTGACTAGTCGTGTGAACCCGTAATGGTCAATGAATCCTGTGTGTCCCACAAGGGATTACTGGATCTAATGAGATGACCCTAACCAATATAGCACTGGATCCGATTTAACTTTAAAGGTAGCCAGAGTTCCATAGGAGTACATCAGTATTGTTACCGAAACTCAATGTTCTTTAAACGTACATTTAAAGTAGTAGTTGTACAAAAATTATCATGAATGTTTTCGAGTACATTTAAAGTAGCAAGAGTACACCAAATTTATTGACCAAATGTCGTTGTCCTTTAAGAGTATTTTAAAAGTAGATGAAGTCATTCATTCAGCTGAAGTACATAAAATAAAAAAATATATTTTCTAATTGAATAAATAAAAAAGTACAAGATATATATTATAAATAAAATATAATATACAATTATAAATAAAAACAAATGTTTGGACGATTCTTACTTTATGCATTCCGTCGACAGGGTAGACCAGTCGATAACTATGTCCTTCCACCCTATATTGTTCGATGCGAGCTCATGTGTCTGAAGACTCTCTATTTTCGTCTTAAAAATGCCGGTATTTTCTTCTTGTTTGATCTGTTATGTAATCGTATCAATGTCTCATTCAGAACGACTCGTTCACATGTCTTCCTACGTTTGAGGAGGCATAGAGCTAATTATGGACTTGCTGAGCCTATAAATAGAATGTCTGAAGCCTTCAATGACATCTCTAGTCATTTCGATTTTAATCTTTCCCGTGAAGCATTTCGGATAATCGCACGATCTTTAAGCTAATCCTGAATAGTTGTACAAGTATGTGTTTTAATTGAACCATACAACAGTAACTATATATCTAGGTATGAACAGCATGGACAGATCCATTTCGGTAAGTGCTTAGTCGCATTGTAGTACGAGCTTGGCATATTTTAATCCTTGGTTTTCATGTTTTAAATGTTAGTTAGTAGTTTTCTTTTCTTTTAATTTGTTTGTTTATCATCTTGTATTTTTGTTTTTTTAAAACTGTATAATTCTTAATTTAATTTGTTTGTATTATTTATTTATTGTTTAATTTTTAAATTTTAATTTGCTATTTGTAATGTTCTTTTTTAAATTACTTATTTGTATTCATTTATTATTTATTTTTTAATTTGTATAATTGTCGTTTTAATTTGTTTTTTTTTTAATTTGTGATGACAATGTGATATTGAAAAAATGTATGTGATAAAGAGTAATAAAGGTCAGTTGGGGAGAATGTCCCTGTTGACGTCACTTTAAAAAAAAAAAAATCGCCTTTTTCAGGCGTATAATATGTTATGTTTATAGGACCGTAAATGTACAGTTGTCAAAGTACTTTTAGATCGTAATATAAAGTGATAAAGTGTGCCATAGTGCTATGTCATCATTATTCCAAAAATAATATTGATGAAATAGCACTATGGCTGGCTTCTATATGAGTATAATAAAAAATCTCTTAAAATCACTCTGATTGGCGTCTTTAATTAATTAATTTAAGATAGTGATTATTACGAGTATTAATCACTATCTCAAATGAATCACTTATTAAAGTATCTACATAAAACATTACGGCTGACGTCTCTGTTTTTTCCTTCAGGGGAATTTGGGGTAAAAGGCATACCAATACTTGTAGAAACAATAAAACTGTTGTTTACCGTCAGGACTGTTCGTCTTCGTCCACAAAAGCGGTGATTAATCGAGCCAATCTTTTTAACCGAGTCCGTCTTTTTAACCGGTCCGGTTTTTTAATCAATCCTGTCATTTTATTCGGACCGGTCTTTTTCACAGAGGCATCCTTAATAATTTGAAAAATATATTATTTGTTTATATTTTTTATTTTAACAAATACACTTTTATATTTAAATATTTTACGATGGAATGATGTTTTAAAAGCTTTTTCTTAAGCTATATAGAGGTTTCATGAAGTGTTCGGGTTTGTTCGCAATTACGACCGAACTTGGCAACATTAACATCCTTCCTGTGGATCATGGCGAGTCCGTGAAAACACTATTAGAAATTACATGATTATATTTTGCGAAGAAAAATTGTTCTTGGGTTGAGAGACTGTAACCTTGAGACAACTGTATGACCGATTCGGACCGTTTAATATGAAAAGACTAGTCCGAATAAAATTACCAGTCCGGACCAGTAGGTCCAGTTTATACCGGTTAACCGGTTTTGAAATATTTCAATTTTTAAAACACTAGTATCATATATTATACTCGAAGTGTGGAGATGTTGGGCGCGGGCTACGCTATAGATTTATATAAACCGGTATAACAAAAACTAATGTTACAAACAGCTTTTAAATAAGTCTAAAACTAGTTCATAATTAGAGTTCCAAATAATAAAAAAAAACTTTCAAAATTACTGTAAGAAAGGCATGACATTTAGAGTATTTTTGTTCAAAAATGACATTTTGTCTTTTTCGGAAATAAAGCCAGGAACACGAAAATGCTATGTATATCAACCAACCTGAGTCTCACCCTGTATATATACAAGTCTATTTATGAAATGGATAGTTGATACCCTAACAATATATATATTTAGAAAAACTATTCTCGTGTATGCGTCGTTGTGGATCCTCCATCACCCGAAATGGCCAACAGTGATAGTCGAACACAACGCCTGTCGGAGAACCGACGACATTCCAGCCACTCACCTAGTCTCACGGTTAAAGAGTATGAAAAGGAAAAGGATCGCCGGCACTCAGGCTTCAATCCAAATCTACTCGGACTAGATTCCGAGCATATGCGTTTTCTTAGTAGCTCACCAGCAGCATCGCGTCGCATTAGTTGTGGCAGTCTATTCAAAGTATATATTGATTTCGTTGTGTCATGCAAATGATAGCCAATTCAATATACACATATACGCAACAACAATAAAAAGCAGGCACCACATATATTGTGATCTGCATGTTGTATTGTTGTGTTTGTGGGCGAATTTTGTAGTGCTACATTTTCATGCCACCTTAATTAGTTTTAAATATTAAAAAACAACTTTTTTGCCCGTATAGAACAACGAAACTTCACAACTGGGAAACTCCAAGTCCAGCTTATTTGCTGGATCTAGTTTAGCTTTCAATTTTGAGCGAAACAAAGATAAAGAAGAGAAGGCTTCCAAGGAAGATCATGACAAAGACAAAATGGAGACGAATCGCAAGCTGCCTATTATTAATCCATTCGTGTTACTGCCGTCCTGGCCAAGTAATCATCGTAAGAATGTTCAATGTTTTATTAAATACTGAGTGTTCTTGTCTTTTCTTTTTAGATGTTACCGGTACCAGTGGCACTGGCTTCATCTCCAAGTGTCTGCTAGCCAATGCAGATACACTGTGCGCTGCGGTTAGTCCACTTATGGATCCCGATGAGACGCTACTCGCAGGATACTATGAGAAGTCCGTAATGAACAACTATTTCGGCATTGGTATTGATGCCAAGATCTCATTGGACTTCCACAACAAGCGTGAAGAACATCCAGAAAAGTGTCGTTCACGTGCCAAGAATTACATGTGGTACGGTGTTTTGGGGTCGAAACAATGGCTACAGAAGACGTACAAAAATCTTGAACAACGCGTGCAACTGGAATGTGATGGACAAAGAATTCCGTTGCCGTCACTTCAGGGTATTGTGGTGCTAAACATTCCAAGCTTTATGGGTGGTACGAATTTCTGGGGCAACACAAAAAAGGATGACATTTTCCTGCAACCTAGTTTCGATGATCGCATTCTAGAAGTAGTGGCTGTATTTGGATCCGTGCAAATGGCTGCGTCAAGACTCATCAATCTGCAACACCATCGAATCGCACAGTGTCATAGTGTTCAAATAAATATACTTGGTGATGAAGGTGTACCGATTCAAGTGGACGGTGAGGCGTGGCTTCAGCCTCCAGGAATGATACGAATTATACACAAGAATCGCGTACAAATGTTAGGACGTAACCGAGATCTAGAGGTATCGTTGAAGAGTTGGCAAGAAAAGCAAAGACAGCACAGTATATCTATAGCTCGCGAACAGCCATCGAATGCGTCAGACATTACATCCTACGATGGACCCGATGGTCTTATGTCTGAGCGTGAAACTTACCTTTTGTTAAACTTCATCGAGTGTGTCAGTTCACTGGTCAAGTGGGTTAAGTTTTTGATAATCTCGCATCCGTCTCTGCAACACGATCTGTATGCTGGGGCATGTCGAACGGGTGATGCACTGGAATCCATACATCCGGATGGTAAAATTGTTGAGGGTCCTAATATACGTATGCAACTAGCTGAGCTTATTAATTCCGCTCAACAACTGTACGTTAACTCTTGTGAGCTATTACGTGAGCGTAGTCATAGTTTGGTGTTGCGTGAAGATCTAGAATCAAAACTTAGCGCAGCACTTGCCAACATGGAGATGGAATTACGGAAGTGTACGCTGCAGACATCAGAAGACGGAGAATGCAAGGCATTCTTGAATGTGTTGGCACCCAATGAAGAGGTGAGATTTCAGATTTTAAACGTGTTATTGGTATCATTGTTTATTTTTTTCATTCTTCTTTCAGGAGGACACCCGTAAAAAATCAAAACCTTTCTGGTTGCGATTCCGCGGTAGTGCCAGCAGTTCATCTCACAAAACGCAGTCTACCAACAGTCGGGATGCCGTATGTGGATGGGGCGTAAGTGAGGTTGTAACCTGGCTGGAGGCAATGCAGCTGTCCGAGTATGTGGATAGTTTCGTTAGAAACGATGTTCGTGGCAAAGAATTACTTACGCTGGGCAGGCGTGACTTGAAAGATTTGGGAGTCGTAAAGGTGGGTCATGTTAAACGCATCTTACAGGCCATCAAGGACTTGGGCGGAAGTTAAGATGTAAGAATTTATATTTAGTCTATTTCTAAATCTATACATATACATAAAATTTATGTCTCCTGACCGTGTCTTTAATAAATATTATATATAATACGTATTACGTTTGAACAAACATTTGTTGTCCGAACCAATTTTACATCATTCTCGTGTTTTTCTATTCGTAATAGTGTTAAAATTGTATATTTGTGTTGTTATAGTGTTAAAATATTAAATTATATTAAATTAGTGTTGTAGTCATAGTGTGTATACTCTATTTAGGTATGATGAATATATTATTCCAAATATTTATATTAAAAATTAAGTGAATATTATAAATATTTAAAATGTAGGGTAATTTTTCAATTTTCAAATTTAATTTCAGCCAATTTAAAACTTTTTAATAATATACTTAGAATCCGGAAATTCAATTAGCGAAAACCCCCTGAAAACTTATATTTTATGTGTGTGTCTGATTTACCTTTACCCACCTTCTCGTTATAGTCGTTGTTTAATTATACAAAAGGCGAATCTGTATATGTGCACAGTACCAGGTGTTACATAATTTTCTGGCTTTTTGGCTATATAAGAAAACACACTCGCTCGCACGGAATTATGCTCACACCCATACATAATGAATATAAATCACATAAAATTCGCTGTCTTTGTATTCTATTTTGTTTGCGTAATTAAAGCTAACAGCTAATTAATTTCGCACATTTGCCTTGATCAAATGTTGATGAAATCAGTCATTGAGGATTATGTATGTCATCTAACAAATGTTCTGCAGATTGTATAATTATTTACAGTATATATGGTACATATATAAATTTCAATATTCCAGTTAAATAAATAGTCAAAATATAGTTATTTTCCTTCAACTACTGCGACCATCTTCAGTAACTTATCACGTCTCAGAATAATTGAGAATTAACTATTCATATATTTTTTTGTCGAATATACTTAGAAATATTTTTTTAAATTCAAAAAAATATGGTTTGTTCTATGAAAAACTAAATATTTTCGATTTGGTTATGTTAAACCAAATCAGGAGTCCTCATTTACCAAAACAAAAATTAATATATATTAGGGGCAACAATACTTTATATTTATTCCCTAAATTGTTTGCTTTCGAGGGCGATTTTCCATTATTTTGATGAACTTTTTGTAGTACAAAACGTGCAAACCTCCTTTTCCGCGATGACTTTCGCAATTCGATCTAAATCTATTTCCCTGGTGCCAATGCTTGAGGTTTTGGAACCGTAATAGTCATAGTCGTTGGGGACCAAGTCTGGAGAATATGGTGGGTAATTCAATCGTATTTGGTATAATTTAATTCAGCTTATCCAATAACGCTGCATATTACTGTGACTGCTTTTCCGATTTGGTTGGCTATCGTGGATTTCTTATTTGAAGCTTATTTTTGCATTCCAGAGCGAAGAGTGACCCGTTTTAAATTCACTAAACCACCGATAAACTTCTTTTCTCGAAGGAGCAGTTGTAGGATAACATTTCTGCAACCATCACAATAATGGTTGAGAAATTTGTTCCATCAACAAATTTGTTTCGATCAATATGCAATATTCCTGTGTCCATTATGGGGAACCCTAAACGACAAAATAGGATCTTCCTTAATTTTCTCTTATTTGCATACAACTCATGTTGACTGAGTACATATAGCCTTGAGTTATGTGCCGGGCTTTCAACTAGGAAACATGGTTCATATAAAATTCAATTACTGTACCCTTTTCTTCGGTGTGCTGAGATAAGTGATGTGCAAGCATTCAAAGCCCATGTTTTGTGATCAGTGAAGAAAACTCACTTATGTCCATTAAGCATTTTGTTGGATAGGACTTCTCATTTCAGCGGTTTGAATCCGATAGCGTTCCCCCGTGATCGTTTCATTCAGTATGAGCAGCTCGACTAAATAAATATTCGGCTTTGCGACAGTTAACCGGGCAAAACACATGAATTTTTGCGCTTGGGGTTATCATAATTGATCAACTTTTCATCGCCAGTCACAATGCGATGCAAAATACCGTTCCTTTTAGACGTTCGAAAAGCTTTTTACAAGCAAAAAATCGCCTCTCGACGTCGCGCAGCTTCAACTCGTATGGCACCCAGTTTCCTTCCTTTTGAATGATTCTGACAACTCCTGAAGCATTTGGAAATGGTCCACATAGAGCAATTTTCCAACTATTCGTCTTCAAACTTTTTAATTTAACCAGGTCGTTCCTTGTCTTCGAGCTCGAAATCAATCTTTTAAGGAGACCAAACCACCTCCGACACGATTGTTCAGACATAGCATATTTGCTGTATACTTTCACTAAGATCACAAGACATTGGAAACTGTCGGCCCCATTTTGAGAAGCGTTCATTAAATTATCTACTCTATTTTATTTTATGGGCCTACAACTGTAGTTGGCCTCGACCTGCATTTTTTTCAAATTTGAAAGATTAACAACGCTATCCAATCCATCACTCCTACACACATATCAAAAAGATAGGAAATGCTTTCAGGACTGCTCTTAAATATAAATTTAGAAATAAATGAATTTAAAAAAAAAACTTTATTATATATTATTTCATTTCTTCTTTTCCTTTTCCTTTTGAAGATATAAAATATAATATATATATATATAATATATAATATTAAGCTATATATTATAAAAAACGACTTCCTTCTGTTTATTCTATAAATCAAAATTGAATTCCGAATAATTATGCCATGAGCCTAAATACATAATTTAAAAAAATAATTTAATCTTCTTTTTTGAATCAAAAATATTATCACATCCAAGGCCATTTTTTAACCCTTTCGCATAACAATATCATAAAATATATATGTATTCAAATTTAAATAAGGTATATATCAACTTCTACAAGTTTGGATTGTATAATTTATGGTTTTTGTATGTTCGAGATGCCTCCTTTCGTTCAGATATTTCCTCTAACATTTAAAAGAGGTATAGGTAATCCCCGTTTGAGTATACCACTGGAATGGATTTTGTTTTTAGGGACGCTTTCGCTTACGTTAAATCCTACATTTCCGCAATTCTTGGAGATATGAAGATTCTGAACCTTGGCCTTCTTTCGAAATATAACGATCTTCCACAGGTCTACTTACATTAATTACATATTATAATTATAAAAAACATTAACCAACAAGTATTTGATAAATTTAAAAAAGAAGAACCAAAATAAAAAATTAAAAATAAATCGACCAAACATCCGATGTATATCAGCTATTCACGATTAGAAAACTTATTCTAGAATCTTTAGGCTGATAATTATGGTCGATATATAAATGCGATTGTTAACATTAATGTAATATAATATAAAAATGGTGGATAATACGGGAAAAACCAGATTACTGGCTTAGGATAAAATTAAAGGAAAAGTTTATGAATTAAATTAGAGAAATACTATATTTTGAATTAGGCCTCTATATGAAATACAAGAAAACTACATAAATAATCATCGATTAAATACAATCGAATGTACATTATGATAAATATTTATTATACATATTACGAGAATCTAAATCTGTATATATATAATGAAGTCGATGTAATTTAACTATTACATAAATCTTGCTATGTCACAAATATATATATATACTTCTATATACAAAATTAACATCCATGGACATTGGACATAATTAGCGCGTTTAAGGTGAACAATCATAATTGTAAAATAATTAAATTTACCAATTCTATTTAAATATTATAATAAAATATACATGTATTTAAAAAAAGTCTAAGTTTGAACATAATTATAATTAAAAAAAAACTCTTTGAATTTATTGTATAGTTAGTTATACGGAAAAATCAATATTCACATTCAAACATAAGTCTAAAAAATAGAGTCTTATCCCGCCCGTTTGAAGGTGCACGGGCAAATGTATGATTTATTAAAATACAATTCTTGCTGTAATAATATAAAATCAATAAGATACACTTTAAGAATGAAGCCTTTTTATACCCTTAAAACCTTAAAGTATGTATCAATATAATTATTTATTATTATAATTATTATTTTTGATCAATAAAATTAAATATACGCACAATTTGAATGATTGCATACACACAGGCAAACCATTCCCCAGTCTTCGATTGTCTATAAAATTACTTCTATCAGATATTATTACACTCGTAGAATTATACAATTATACTTTTAAGATTTATCACACGAACGTTTTTTGGTCATCAATTGGTCATTGATAAGTAAATAATTTCTCCAACCCACTACCCTTATATAAACCTTTTTTTAAAGTAAAACGGCGAAACTTTAAAATGTACATAATATATTAAGACTATGCTGAATTGCAAAATAAAACCTGTGATATTTTTGCAATGCAGCTCACCTACAATTTTTTGTATAACTTTAAAAAAAACTATTTAAAAACCCCTAAAAATCTGTATTCAAAACAATCTCTATGTGTTTATTTGTTATGTTTAAGATAATTATAATTAAAAAAATTAAAAACTAAATATAAAAGAATAAACATAAAACACACAAAATACACAATCATTGTTTTTTATTCACCACACTTAAACCAATTATTTATAATACAAAAATACGTTATTTGTAAAAGCAATATTTTCCAAGCAAACATTAAGACTTGATTGATAGGAAATTTAATCACCTTTGTATTCTATTAATAGCACACTTTATAACATATAAAACACACACACATGCATTTCAATATATATTATTTGCAACATCATTGATCAACTCACATATATAATACTATAAAATACACAATGTTTATATTATAAGCAACAAAACAACATCAACTTTTATGTATACGAATAATATACTGGAATTTTATTCGTATGCTGGCACATGTTTTGTGTACACCACTCACTTTATATTAAAAAATTATGTGCTGTCGAAATGTGTACTATATTCCTGAAATATTGTGTGTTTTTTTTCAATATCAAAAATATTTAAATAAAGTGTATACAAACAAACCAAAAAAAAACTTCTGATTTTTATTAGAAAGGATCTAACCGAGCATCGATAAAGATTTTTGGTACGAAATAAATGTAAATTATTTAATCAAAACGGTTATAAATATATATATAACCATCCGCTTCAAAAATGGGTCGAGTTCGTTCCGTTTCAGCAGCATATCGCAGGCGTTGATTCGGGTCCAGAAGGTTTTTTTGCGTCAAATCATGCGGCACCCAAAAATCAAGTTTTTTTTTGTATCCAGCCTTCTGCAGATGGTTTAAAATGGTTTGGTGACAAACTTCCATCTCTTGGGTGATGTCATGAGTTGTCACATGCCGGTTTAACTCGATGTTTTCCATGATTTGATCGGTTTTCGTCGACACAGGTCTTCCGCCGGCTGGCTTATCCATGGTGTCGTTTTCACCGGCTCTGAATCGTCGAAACCATTCCTCCGTGG
>JANSTU010001294.1:0-19131 GCA_027564075.1 Bolitophila hybrida
GTGTGAACCCGTAATGGTCAATGAATCCGGTGTGCGGCATCGCACACTGGTCCTATGTCCCACAAGGGATTACAGGATCCAATGAGATAATATATGTTTGTTCATAGCATCACAAATAAGAAGTTAAGCTACGCACTGAAATCTCTTTTAAAGATCCACTCACCTATTAATTAACATAGTAAGTATTCTCCCATTCTTATCTATCCACAATATCCGCAATTCCACATTGCTTATGCCGTGTATGCAATGAAATCGAAAGCTAACACATATTCTCATTTCAAAAGAGACGAGTCACCACTCACGAGTACCTACGCTCAACGCACACATATACAAAATACAGGTCAATGTTCATTCTCGCTCGCTTGCGTTCTACGTTCTGCGATTGTGTATTCATGTAAATACGGAATGGATTAAAGGATATAAGAATTTAATGCATAGTGTATAAGTTTGTATCTATATATGAGTGCATGAGTGTTGCTAATTGGTACCAGTGCTGTCACAGTACACACATATAAAGTAGTATATTTATTTAAATATTGTTGTATTAACAGGATTTATTAGTAATGGCATAACAAATAAAATCAAATAAATCAGCAGTAAGTTTAGACGCTTCGATAAATTGCTTAAACTTCTTACAATGGCTGTTTTCTTGATTAAATCCTCTGAATCACTGACCACAATTAAATCATCAACATATACAAGTACATACAATTGATGCTTTCCGAAGAAAGATTTGCTTTGGACAAAGTTTCCTGACAAGAGAACACTATGTATCACTTTATTCTATGTCCTGGCAGCTCGTTTAGTGATGTTTTTCAAAGTGGTGCGATACTCTTTACTGTGATGTTGAATCAGCTTTTCTTCAAGTCTTGCAAGTCTAATGCTAAGAAACGAGCTGACCGTGATAACAATGAAAACCCTAAGCGAGTTTCTGACTCAGTGATCATTGAAGCGGCGAAAAATAGAAACTTTGAGATTCCCAAAAGATCCAGCAACATTAAAAATTAAACCCGTTGATATTGTAGTTATGTCTGATGATGATTCTGCTCAGAGTGCTTTAACTATGGGAGATCCAATTGAGATGATAACGTGGTCAAACATGGATTTTTACAATGAACGATGCAAACAGAATATACTTCGTTGCAAGCAACAACAATGAAAATTATATCACCAACAATATCGTGGATGGGGAGGGGAACCCAGCAAAATCTATCGGAAAAATATTAACTCCCCTGCGGTATCGACTTATGAATTACGTTATCCCAGTTAACAAAAAGATATGCTCCTAGCATCAAGTGTTTCAATTTCTACCCACTGCACTGTGATTACAGCAGCAATGTGATCCGAACGAATATCAACCATAAAATCCAACTTGAACTGATGACGAATACGCAGTATTTTATGTATATATAGTTATATTTGAATATGTCATTTGTTTTTGTTTTTTATTTGACATTAACATACCCAAACACATACAAAATAGTAAACGTCAAAATTAAGTTCCCAGAAGGAGAAATCAAGCCTACGCCGAAAAATGCCTAATACCGGGGGAGTTAATCGCATATTTGCAAATCTTCATAAATATGTTAATATATATATATATATATAATATATGTTAATGTCTTGTTATTTGTTTTAGAATACTTTATCTCCGGGGATGTGAAGACCTATCCTCGACATTTTTACTTTTATTATTTCAATTAACAAAATAATTGCATTTATAAAAATATTTGTTTTAATTATATGATAATGGTAAAGTGTGATGCATAAAATATCTGCAAATTCAATTTTATTGTTATTAATTCTTCTTTGATCCTCATATTTAAAAGCAATAACACAGACTGCTTTTAAATATGTGGATTAAAGAAGAATTAAATGGCTGATCCAATGCGTTGGTAAAGGTTTTCAACTACTCGACATATATTCCATTTTGACCAACAAATTTAAAAGCAATAATTTCCTCCTTTTTGACTGAAACAGGACTGATCTTCGTTGCTAAGTCATTTCCTATCCACGTCCGAATCAAAACTTGATGAAACAAGTCTGATAAATTCTGATGATGTTGACTACAAAGGCCAATCCATTTCACCATTTCAAGCCAAGGACTCTGCATCAAAAAAATTGGAACATCACTATTTTCGTTCAATTTCGCGATCAACGATTTTCGATTTTTTAAAACTTTTCTTCGAAAGGTTCCGCGAGATGTCTTTTCATCCCATTCCTTGTTATTGTTCATGTTTTATTTTTTACTTTAATTTTTTTTTAATAATTTAAAAGATGAAAATGCTTGTTATAAACGTCATATATTTCAATTTGGCGTTTGACGTTTACGCAATATTACAGCTGGAATATAGGAATGCATTACACTGGGTCTCCACGAGACTATTTTATGGCAAGATTTATGTTATGACATACAAAAAGTCTCGTGGAGACAGCAAAAAGGCAAGACATAAATTATGTCTACGAAAATGTTCAGACTTTATGTCTTGACATTTTTATATCTAACGGCCGACTTTTTTTGACGTTTCAGTTTCAGTAAATAATATTCACGTAAACAAACAATAAGGACAGATAAAATTGTGCCGGAGATAATGTATGTTGTTGTTTGGTTCAGTCATTCGTGAGCTATAGCGTCGCAAACATGGAGCAAAATAAAGAGATACAGTAGTACTACGCAAAGGCAAAAATGCATCTCAAGCCGCCAATAAAATTTGTGCAGTTTATGGACCCGATACAGTTTCCATTTCTACCGCAAAACGATGGATTCAACGTTTTCGTTCTGGTGTAGAGGTGGTCGAAGGTGTGTTTGAAGGCAGCACTCATGCAGAAGAGGCCATCTTTAATCATCAGAGGCCGAATTGTATTCCATCAGGACAACGCCAGGCCACACACATATTTGGTGACACGCCAGAAGCTCCGGGAGCTCGGATGGGAGGTTATTTTGGATCCACCGTATAGTCCGGACCTCGCACCATATTATTACCACCTGTTTCTGTCCATGAGTTTTTTTGCCAATAGGGAAGCGAGCTTCTTTAAGAGGAGCAATATGAAGTTGGCATCTCGTTGGAAACTAGTAATCGAACAAAACGGCGCATATTTGGCTTAAATCGGATGATTGTAACCAATTTTATGAATAATTGAAAATTGAATAAAAATACCGCAGGACATTTTTGACACATTATCATTAGTAACTACAAAGTTGTAACTTTTTAAATAGCAACTTAGAAGATTCATTATAGGTTCTCTCTAAATCAACTTCCATATAAACTAAGGTATATAAGGTATATTAAATTAATTTACAGGAACTCTATAAAACGACTTTAACCGAAGTAAATATACAGTGGTAACAGTACAGTACTTATAAATAGCAAAATTAAAGGTCAAATAAAGTTTATTTGTAAATATACTACAATTATTATTTTGAACTTTAAAGCAAGTTTTATAGGAATTGGTTGTATGACTGATGCGAATATCACTCAATATCACTCAACATTCCTTTTTTTCCTTGCACGTCAATACGTCCTTTAAACTTTTGAATTCTTTATTAATTTGTACAATATTGATCTGGTCAATAAGCTTTTTTGGAGAGTTCCTTTTTTTTCGACTGATTGATACCCCTATTGTTCAGTCTTCATGCTCGTTTTCTCTCTCACTTTCTATAACTTGAACTGCAGTGGTCTGTTTAGTTAAACCACCACCGAAAATTATCTCGGAATAAAATCCGGGACATACTTAACATGTAGCTAGATCCAACATTCTGTACACTTTCGAGTTATTGTCGTAACCGACAAATGTAATACGCTTCGACTTTACCTCATGTTTACCTTTAATATAAACATATGCTTCAGACCCAATTAAATGAAACGTATTAATATTTGGCTTTGTTCCATTCCAAAGGAAAATTGATATTCCGTTGCTCTGGTTACTATGCGATTTAGCCTAAAATTATCCGTTGCTACTGCTTCTTTCTGCTCCATGTTTGTGTCAATCAGTATACAGCGAGCCATCTCCATAAGCAAACGAATCTTACGTTCTGCAATCTCATTCTGTTGTAGAGTATGGGCATGTGAATTCATTTCGACTTCAGAAATTATTGCACCTCGTGACCAGTATATTATTCTCCTCGATCTGACCTGATTGTTTTCGGGACTTTGCCGAACTGCGTATAAACTGCTGCTATGAATTCCTTCATCACTCCTTGGACATCTGGAACAGTATACGGAACAATACCTGCTGTTATCGTCATTAAAAGTGACAAATACCTGTTACCGCTCACGGACCCAGTCCGCATACGTTCGTGTGAATGAGCCAATTTTTTGATCGCAGTTGGATCACGATGACCAAGCTTACGATGCAGACTGTGGATGCAATGCACATTATGATCACGTTTTGCAGCGACCTGTAGCTTGGCTTGTTCTCGTAGATAATAAAGTCCAGACTCCATTCACATCTAATATTCAAATATTATGATTATTTTTTTATTAATTTACCATATAAAATTTCTTATACCCCAGTGTGTGATGATGTAATTTTGTGTGTTCAATCGCGAAAGAGAGTATTACAAGTATTCATTTTCGACGCTTGAAACGAAGAAGAGCAATCTGCTCATTTTTAAATTACCAATACCGAGCGCTTGCACCGACATCACTGTTGTCTCTCTGATCAGTGGCACAATGCCTTCAATTCGATTCATTCCGATATCGAATGAACTTTGTACTGATTTTGCAAGCCTCTCATTCTCATAGTCTCTCCAGTCTGCGTATTTTGTACTCATGAGCATAATTTGTGCTCGTAAAAAGCTTTATTAAATTCAAATAACAAACCAGCAACGCCAGCAACCACATGTTGCGCTCGCACAGAGACGGAGTACAGAGAACGAGAACGGTACCGTATGGTGTATGCCTTCTCTACAGTGCGTCTGCGTCGCCGCTTTACTCTTCATTGTTTCTATTATTCCCGTCTTCGTTCGTATATCGTTTTGTGATTGGGTTAGTGTTTGTACTTCATCATATGGATAATACATATACTACCACATATTGCGTTGCGGTGTGCGGGTTTTAAAAGCCGGCTTCGCAGTTAAATGAAAAAAAAGAAGTGATCCGTTTGCCTGTGAGCAAAGTGGTATTAGTGTTTTTGTGCGTGTTTCGTTTTATTGTGTGCAGAATCGTCTCGTCGCCGTTCGTGCTCTCGGTTATTATTCTTTCTGTTCTCTTTTCGCACGCAGTAAAGCGCACATCGACGAATGGCTACGCACGCATACATTCACAAGCACTTTTTTGTACCTAAATCAAAAACAGCTGTTATTTTTTTTGTTTGATCATGTATTTACGTGTACGTACACATTGAGCACACTAACACAAGCACAGGCGTGAGCTAAGTTTTGAGTTTTCGACTTGCTGATGGAACAACGAACGCCGGTTAGTTCAGTTTTGTGTGACTCCTGAAAGAAGAATAGAGTCGAAATATTGATCATCTGCGGAAACATTTATATTTTCACCTAACTCTTTCAGTAACCAAGAATCCGTGCACAGTGTCGTATTGTAGTTTCTCGAACATATAGAACAATATAATTATTATATTTATACAGTGTTTTTTAAATTACTCCACCCTACACAAATATATACACACACTATTACTAAAAACATATATAAATACTTAGTATACATGTGTATTATATTCAACTAGATCAACGTTATTTTCTTTGTTGGTCGATTTACAGAAATATTTTTTTACATGAAAGAATTCACAGTGAATACCCCAAAAATTAATACTCCATTCGTATTGGAGAAGACTGCCTAAGTCTATATAATAATATAATCGTTTGAGTAGCGAGACTTGGCAACGTTGCACAATCGCTCTCGTCTCCATTAGTGCAAATTGTCCGTTTTTTTTGGGATTTGGGATTTTGAAGTGCGTTCAACCGACCGGCACCCAGATAAAGAAAGACAGACAACGGAGCACCCGTGTACCCGTACGTGAGAAGTGCCCCAATATGAACCTCTTTTGCACCGAGCAAGTTTTCGCGAGCGACCGTGACACCCTTGTGTCGGCCACCGTAGTGCAATCCTCCACGGAGAATCGCGTGAACACAGCATGCGCCGATCCCACATTTCTAGCCGATCGTTGCCTAGAGAATCTGCTCAAGGCCGAGGAGAAAAACACTAGCTCCTACAATGTTTCGTATTTCAGCCGGCAGAAGGATATTACGCCGCCCATGCGAAAGATTGTAGCCGAATGGATGATGGAGGTAACATTCCCTAATAATTCTTACATACAATTATACACATACATATACATAGGTACTCTTTATACATACGAGTATATACTATTTGAAATAAAGTGTCCGCACGCGTCGAGACACGATAGCGTATGGTGACCTTAACAGCGTTGATCCACTTGTGTCTTGGGTTATTTCAAGATCACGTTTATCACTATGTGGTGGGGTTTCTATAAATACCCAGCCAGGAAATAGCCATAGCCACATAAAAATATTTGACATTTTCAGCATATCAGTTGAAAGAAAGAAGAAATTTGCCACGTTTGAAAAGTCAAAATTCATTGCGAATCTTCACTGAGCTTGCTTTCGTGCTGGTGCACCTTCATAAATATTGTAGTCCTAGTCGTTGTGTAGTCGTCGTTCGGTGTATACCGTGCGCAGCGGCCATTTTTAAAGTTCTCTTTGATATATTCCATTTATATATATAACACATATAAATGAATTTAAAGCGTTTGTAAGCGTATACAACGGCACATAAAGCAAGAAGCATAGCGCTACACACTTCAGCACACACAGGTGTTTTATAAATTCATCGTGTCTATTTACTTTTTTATCATATACTCTTTATATATATATATTACTTTACTATAATTTAAATGCTGCGGGCGAGAACAAGTAGAGCTTTATGTAGTATAAAAAGGTATGCGATTTAAAAGGCATACTCAAACAATTATGTTTGCAAATTTTTCATTACTCGTGCACAGCAAAGCATTACACACACTCACAGAGAGAGCCCCACATATACACACAACGTTACAAGCACACTTTCAAGGTAAACAGTCATTGACCAATTTTGCCTATACTGCGCACCGAATACTCGGCGTCATCCGTCGTCTATGTTTGCTGAATATAGACAGCTCACAGCATTCATCAGTTTTTTTTTAAAATAATTTTTACTAGTTTTAATGTGCAATAATGTTTTAGGAAATAATTATACATAGACATAGGCCACTTGAGGTCAATAATCCAGTTGAGGTTTTTTTATATTTAACTTAAGTATAAAATGAAAAAAGTATAAACATTAATTAGGGATTTTGTGTTTAAAAAAAGTTTTTTTATATATGCTTGTTAAAAAAAACATTATTATTATTATTAAATAAAAGGCGATTGGAATTCTAGTGTCATACGAAAACCAGGAACCATTCAGTGTCAGGATGTCTAGCTTGATATCGATGGATCCCAGCTTCTGAGTTATTTACAGTTAAAGTTAGTATTTACCTCAGCAAATGGTAGCATGATGACATTAAGAATGGCGGCGTATTGGTGCTTATCGATGTTGGCCGATCATTACATGTCTTTGCCCGACTCCATGCCACGACATGGCGTCTCAGACCAAAATACGACCGCCTCCATGCGTCAGAGCTGCACGAGTTTACTTCTGTTTATATTCATCGTTCTTTGGCCTACGGTCAAACGTTCTGCCGCCTGTACCCACTTTCTGGGTTTCAGCTCACAGTGAGTAGAATTGTGAGTAGAAGGCTTCAAATACTAGGAAATCATTTAAAATCAAATAAAAGTCAAAATGTGAGCATGCTCACGAACAATCAATCCGGTGAGCTATTTGAGCATTTTTGGACATTTTTGGACATTTTTGGAAAATTAGCTAAAGCTACATTACATATCAAACTTGATATAATAAATCGATCCCAGCTTCAATTAAAGTTAGATAATATATAAAATATCAAAGAAAAAAAGTTGTTCCACATAAAAGAAAAAAAACAAATGACGTCTGTTATAATTTTTTTTTATTATTGAATTTATACCAATTTATTTGACATTTAACTCAAAAACGTGAAATATTTGCTGGTTTTCGTATTAAATTTGTCACAAAAAAATGGGCTGCGGCAAGTCTAAATTAAAAAATGTGTAGAAACTGCACTTGCCTCATAGATACATTTGCACATTTGCATAAACTGACAATACTTTCATTTATAACATTTATATTATTTTTTTTTATTACTTGCTTCAAGTGGCCTAACATTATTTTTTAAAAATATCTTTCAAAATACTCGGATGTTTCCCAAAAACCAGACAAATTAGATAGATTCAGTTTTTTTTAAATTTGATTTCCGAGCAGAAATTGATTGATTTTTATTAATCCAGAAGAGTTCGTACTGACTGAGTAAAATAATTATTTAAGGATATTTCCGAGATATTTTCTAGAACCGTCTACCATTGAAAGTTTAAAAGAAGTGGCGTAAGAAAAATCACTCGATTGGACTAGATATTTCTTACAGACTCCGTGACCATAATGATTATTTTTTTTTAAATAAGAACAAATAAATAATAAAACTAAATAATAATGCATTGATTGATTGATGGGTCTTTGAAATTGAGGTAGACAAGTTGCATGATATAAGTAGAATCCCAATGAATAGAAATAAGCCATTTTTTTTATTGGGTCCCATATTGCGCCATCCATGATTTATCCTGTAAATACTCGGCTTTTCATCGGATTCGCAATTTCTATCCGAGACTCTCTAGCCAGCGATTTCGTATTAAAACATAATATTTAGGCCTAGAACGTAGAATGCGAGTGTATAAAAAAATCTATAAACAGAGTTTATATCAATCACTAAAGTGTATTGAGATTGGTAAAAATCATTACATTTGGAAAAAGCAACATATTCTAAACAATCAGCAGGACGTGGTACAATCTGCCGAAAAACGTAACGTCTGGTTACCTAACATTTGCCTCACCTTACCTTAGATATCAATATATATTCAAAAAATGTATAGGGTTTACTCCATGAATACATTAAATGTATATGTCTTTTTTTTACGCGAAGTAAAAGAACACTTTATAAGCAGATAGTTCTATTTTGTATGAATAAAACTAAAATTTTGCCTGTGATATTTTTGTGGAATATTTTCAAGTATTTGCTTCTATAAATTCAATTAGATGTAAGATATCGTTTGAGAAAAAAAAACAACAAAAAATAGTTTTAAGTAAGCAAATGTCGCTCACTTATTCGCTCATGATCTCTGAAAAATGATCACTTTATTTTTCACACATAAAACCCAGTTTAAAGCTCATGAATAATTAGTGATTTTACTAGTGAACTCAAGCTTCGTCCTTGGTCACTATCACTAATAGACTTGGTTTCTTTTTCCAGACTATGTCCAAAGCATTTATATTGACTATTAAATATTTTAATGATCCACAAATAAAAGGAGAACTTGCTATAATTAAAAAAAGCTACAGTTTACCCAGAGCTCGCAAATTGTTTAAAAATATTTCTAAAATTACATTAGAAATTAATGAAAGGCCATGTTTGATCATCTAATATAAACTCTCTCTAAAGTCTCTAGATATTTTATTTTTAGCAACGATACCTGTAATTTTGACATGCTCAGACGGTTATCATAAATTGTCAAGCAAATGCTAGACAAAAATAGCAAGTGCTACTAAAATTCTGGAAAATATCCAAATAAATAACCGAATACTTATTTCGACTAACATAATCAGAAGCATTTGCTAATTAAAAAAACATTTTTAATTACTATTAATCTATTGAAAAAATCTGATAATACTTAAATAAAATCGGTTAGCGAGAAAAAGTTATTCCAAGATTTAATAAATTAAAAATATTCCTAGTAATAACACTATTTTATATAATATATAATATGTAGATTACATGGATTTCATGAAATAAAATCGTTTGCTTTATTCTTGGAACAAGAAATGTCTATCATGAGAATAAGATCTTGTGTATATTTTGCATTTGCAATTTAATTAATATTCATCTGGCAACAACGTTTACTACTCATAATCAGGCCTACACACTAACTAGCCTAACACCGAACATGACGAATTTATTAAATATTATGTGGGGAGCATAAAAACGCCGGGCACACGTGTCCGGAACACTTGGCGACACGGTCGTAACGTTAACGTACGAAGACAACGTTTCATTGACCTAAAATGAGCGTTGAAGGAATACATTTATATATATAATAATATAGTTCGTAATCGCTGTTTACTGATCACTACTGCGTCGGTCGTCGTTGTGTGTCGGTGTCGTCGCAGACAGCGTTCATCACAGAATTCTAACACATTGCGAGACAGCTAGAGCGACAATATAGTACAATTATACATAAAGCAAAAAAAAAATGGGAAAAAACGCTTGATGAAAATAGAATCGTTTGCCGTCGCTTTCTCGCTGTCGAATTGCGATGTCTGAGCGATTTTCCACGTACGTTGCATATTTATTCGCACGCACGCACGCACGACTTTCTTATCTGTATAATATACGAGTATGCATGTGTATGTAACATTGTACATATATTATGGACACGATATATTTTTTTATGTCGCCTTTACACTGTTGCCATAATTTAAAAAGTAATTTTCATATATTGTTTTTAAATTTCATTTCATTTTAGAAAGTTGAATCACACTTTGTATAATCTCAAAAATATATTCCGTTGAATATCCTTATCATCAGTTGTGTACGTGCAAAACTTTAGCCATTATTGTTGACCCTCAATTCAAAAAAATAGAAAAAAAAAATAATAATAATAATATAAAATATAATATCGCTCCATTTAAAAAAAATATGGAAAAATCCAACGAAAATAAGGCCGAGCTATTCTGAGAGTCTGTGGCATCGTTTTCAACCGTACAAAATTAAAATTAACAATGCATCTATTCACACGTCTTTGGTCGCGATGGCCAAAATTCATGAAATTGGCTTTGAATTTGTTCCCCATCCTCTTTAATTAGCAACCAGCTACAATTTCATATTTGCAAACATGAAGCCATCTTGCTTAAAGATAACCGCAGTAAACGACCATTTTGCAGACTTTCCGAATCTTATTATTAGGATAAAGTGTATTGAGCTAAAATACCGCTTTTTTCCATGTTAGTATAGAAACTTTTCAATCCACCCTCATAATAAAAAAAAATTATTCTGCATTTCAGATTTAGTCCTAAACAAACAAATAAAGGATTTTTAAAAAAAGTTCAAGGCATGAAATTCCATGCTGTGCAATTTCAAACTACGAATGTTCAGCAACATTAATTCTAAATTAAAAAAAAAAACATTACTCGATTTATTTGTTTTCTTCTTTGAAAATAAAAAAAAATGTATTTCTTTCAACCAATTATTAAATATACATTCTCAAAAAAGTTCCACACACACTTTATACAATTTTAATAAAATGTGGAATGTTAACCATTCTTTTGAAAACATAATCAACTAAGCGATAATCATCTAAGATACAAGTGTAACTGGTTTAAGATATAAATACAGATAAAGATAATGTTCAAGTGAAGATAGCGCAACATTGGTGTCGGCATTACATTAAAATCCTGTTTCTTTCACTGATCGATCGTTGCTCCCTTCAAAAATCACAATTAAAAAGTCCGGTTTTTAAGAAAATTAAAGTGATACACCGACTATTATAAATATCTTTGTGTCTAGATGACGATTACATTGTATGTATATTATTTGCGTTATTCATATTTGTAATATCTTGAATATTTGCTTAAAGACATTCGAAGGTCGTCATCGTATTGCTTTAAAGAGAGTCGTATGTCAAACTAGCCATAAATAATAGCCATTTTTTGCGAATTATTACCAAAAAATGTGTGCATCCATCTATTTATCCACCCATCCACTAAAAGTGGGCGACATTGCCGTGTTGCCTCTGCACTATATATTTATGTGTACGACGACATGAGCTAAACTATATACCCACGTCAGCCGACGAATTAGTGTGTACGTTTACGTTATGTATTATTTATTATATTATTTAGATGCGTGTGTGCAGTATGTTATATATGCTCGAAAGTTTTATGTATTATCTATAGTATATATCTTTGTGTGTATGTATGTTTTAAGTAAATACACGTAAAAGCATAGACGAAAAGATAAATGCGTTAGTAGTTGGCTTAAAATACATACACGGAGCTGATGTGCTTTTTTAAAGTACATACTCACAATGCGGCGCGACGGACGGCGGGCTCACTTATACATTTATAGACAATGCTCAAACGGCACGATCGACGTGCGTTCGTCACATTCTGCAAAACTCGTCTATATTAAATTTATAATTGTGTGTGTGTGTGTGTGTGCTTGCTTGCTATCAGCTGATGAGCTGGTTATTTAATGTTTTTTATTCTGTATATAGAGGCAGAAATAGAATCATCGCATCGTTGGTGTTTAAAAAAATTAAATGGAATTTTACTGTATGTGTGTATGTGTGTGTTGGAATATGTGTATGTATTCTATTTCATGCTAGGTTTGCGATTATTTTTCTAAGTATGTGTGTGTGTGTATTATAGCTTATGGCGGTGGCGGCATCGGCGCAGCCAGTTATTTGCTTATTCGAGGAATGGTGCGGTGTGGTTACGATATGCAGGATGATTAAATGTCGGTTTGAATTCGCATGAATTGGAACCCGCGCACATATTTGAATGATGACACCACCCAGCACCGTTCAATGAATGCAAGTATTATTATATTTTAATCGCAAGAGAAAACTACGACTTGTTTATTGAGTCAAGAGGATTTTATGAAGTAAAAGCAAAATATTATGAAACATATTATAGATACAGTATATACCTATAATAAATGCAGTATTTAATTTGTACGTTTTTAATGATACACATTACTTAAATTTTGACAAGCAAACAAGCGTCTAAAGATGTCGTCTATTTGGATGAACTGTGTACTTTTGAATGTTAAAGATGCTGTCAATAACCCGAGCTATACAAATGCACACACCGCAGACTTATACAATATTAAAATACGTATTTGAAATGTATTTAGCTGCAGTGGAATACCAAAATAAGTACGTTTGTTTATACTATCTCAATATGTGCACTGTTGGGCTGTGGAGATAAACGCACGAATGTGACTCGGTAGATGAAACCATGGTCCAGACAAGTGACATAAACTAATATTCTGTATACTTAATTAATTATTCATAAAAATAGTTTTATTAACATAATTAATACAAATTGTTTGGCTGATGAACTTGTTCATCACTTTAAGAAGGTAATGAGCAAGAAGCGTCTACATTTGCAAAAACAGTATAAACAAATAAGCGTACGCAGCATAGTAATCTCAACGCAAAAAAAATATCAGTTGCTTTACACAGAGTTTTAAACAAAAAAAAGATTAATGTTTTCAGAATGATCTTTGCGGCAGTTGATAACGTCTATCTCGGCAGTTGTGACAAACTTTTCTCTAATCAGCGATTCTGGCAATCGTAAAACAGTTTTGCTGTTATACAAAAAAAAACATTCATTACGCCGGGTCACTGCACGGGTCAAATGTCAACAAAGCATTTCAAAAAATGTTGAAAAATGAGCCGCAGACCCTCCACTACAAGAAGATGCTACATCCGTACTTGCAACCTGCATCTAGTTCACACTGCTTTCTTTAATTATAAATCTTTAATTTGATAAACTGTAGCAAAACCTGCACTTCTTCTCCAAGTATATCAGTGTGCGTCGATAGGATGTTGCTTTGTGTGAACTATAGAGGCTCAAAATATGGTTTTTCACGCGAGTAGCCAGTGTCTAGTGCCAGCATTAAAAAAGTTCATATTCGCATTATGGATCAATGGGTTAATCTCAGAGTTTCAAAATCTGGAACTTACACATTGGTTATTTTTGACAACACGTCATCCGAAAGTTAAAGTAATGGGCCTTTCAGAAATTTCTGAACGTAAAAAAGAAGTAAACTCATTTGGAAGGATAATAATAATTGGGATAACCCAATATTGCGAATTGGATTGGATAAATGTCGTGTTTTTGAGGAGTTTGACGTTACTTGTTTTTTAAACTGCTCGAAATTCCACCATTTGGCGAAAGATTGTAAATCTTAATTTGCTTATCACATCCGGCATGGGACAATGATTGAGGAAGTTGGCTCTAGCAAAAAAGATTGATTACCATAATCGATAGTAATCGCCCTTCTGTTACCGCTATGGTATATCAAGTTCTAGACGGAAAATGCCGAATGAAGATCTGGTTCAGTTGGACATTAACGATTTCCAACGAAATTCATGATTTGGAAAGCCATTTGTTAATGTGGCAAAAGAAGTACTCTAGAGTCCATACATTAAACAATTAGCTAATGAAACTAAATAGATGAATTTCTAGAAAAATACTTTTATCTAACAATTTAATGGATCCAACTATTCCATAAAACACCCTTGATGTTTTTCGATTTTTTTTTTTTTGGATTTAACAGAATTCCCTTTAAAAAAAATCAGATCAAGATTGTCATATCCGTTTATCTTGCTGTTTTTAAATATTATCCACATAATTTCCTGTGTTTTGTTAATAGTACGTATACATATAACAATCATCAATTTAGAATTTTGAGAATTATGTCGATCATGAGCTTTACCACAGCAAAAATCCAATTTAGATTTGGACAGTCACAATCTCTACAAAAATACGCAATCGCGCCACCGTGCCGCGCTAGAATCAATTCTATTTTTAGTTCAATGACACATATATTTTTATCTTTGAATAAAAAATGTTCCCGTGTGCGATATTCGTCTATATACAATGTATATGCCCACTTGAGAAGAGAAACTATTTCTGGACGATCATTGGAATATATTTATAATTATTCGCACACATATATATATATATATACATACACACACATATATATATATATATTAAATCTTCGTAGAATTTTATATGCAAAAGGACTTACATAAAATATAACAATTCAAGTATAAAATATAATTAATCTAACTCTAATAAATCTATATTATTTATGTATGTAGGTCTTTTTATATTATATTTTGATATTATTGATCTCATTGATCCATATTGCGAGTGTCGTGATCTTGATCTGAAAAACCGTCGGCATAGCCAATTGCGCTCTTAACATACGCATGCGCGTACAAAGGTGAAACCGTCTCGCAATAATTCTAATTCCGGCGTAAAACAACCGCAAATATGTTTTATTTATTTGGAACGATTTTCGCGTTTAAAAGACCTATATGCGCCTGAGCGCACACACACCAAGAATTTTAAAAATCAAGAGTTTAGAGATTTTAATTTAAAGATCGTCGCACGCGTTTTAAGTGAATTACATTGCAAAGAAAAACAAAATATACTGAACCGAATTTGTAGGTATATAAGATTGTATTTATGAGCTCTTTTGTCTGTGTATGCGTGTACGCTAAACGGCGTTTACTTATGTGCCAGCCAAAAATTACAACTTGTGTTTTTTTCACAAGAACCAGGTTTTTTCTCAAGAATATAACGTGTTTCCGGAATTTTATATACAAGGCTTGTTATTAGTTATTAGTGTATATATATATATATATTCGACAAAAACTTATCAGTACTTTTTATCATTTAACAGCGGAATCAAATGCGGTCAACTATGAACTTTGCTGTTATTTTCTGTTAAATATTCCAGATGTGACTCTTAAAGAAAAAACCCAGTTTATATATTGTCATGATATTTTGTTTGCAATTCTCTCACAATCTGAATAATTATCAATAAAAGAAATGAAAAAGCAAAGTTTATATATTTTCATACAACACAAAATTAAGCAATGATTTTAACGTATAAAGTTGGGGTTCAATGCGCGCACAAGCACAATTCAGTGATCACGCATTGATCGCAGGTAAAAAAATATATTCGAACCGCACGGAAGTGGACTCTCAGCCAATGGTATTCATGAATATCAGGTTGTGATATTTTTTGCCATCATTTATATTATTCTTATTGGAATTGCAAAACAATCGCTTTGCTAAAAAATGTTAATCGCGATAATTTGTTATGTTATATTATGATCCTTGAGCTCCGATCTAGGGGCCGCCGAGCGAATATGCTCGTCTGTACCTTTTTCGCACAGATAAAAGAGACCGCTTTTTTGCCACCGCATCGTTAAAATCCGAATAATATGTATATTCGTATAGGATACATATGAATATAGAATTCCATATAATTAAGTGAAATGTGTGTGTGTGTGTGGTTTGTCTGCGTGTGTTAGCAGTCTAATTAATACTGATAAGTTTTGGACCCAGACTTGCCTTTTACCTTTAACATTTTTAAAAATTGTGTATGTCAGCAGACGCGTTTTTATATAGACACAATTTTACATACATTAATATTATGAGAGTGGACCTCTAATAAGATTATGTTTATTTATCATTTGCAGGTTTGCGAAGAGAACAAATGCCAAGAAGAAGTTTTTCTGTTGGCCTTAAACTACATGGATAGGTTTCTGGCCTCGACGTCCGTTCGAAAAACACATCTGCAGATTCTAGCAGCCGCTTGTTTGCTGCTCGCTTCAAAGCTACGTGAACCCAGTTGTCTGGGACTACCTGCTGAACTTTTAGTGTTCTACACAGACAATAGTATCACAAGGACTGATTTAATTGTGAGTTGTCTTATGTTTTTTTGCTATTGTCAAAATAATACCTTTTTTTAAGTGTTAATATAATTTTCATGAAATCAATTTATTTCATTTTTTTCGCTAATGATTTACCTGATCAAAAAGTCATATAAATATTGCATGATAATAGGAAAAAGCAAAAGCAGGAGATTATTCTAGTGATTGTTGTATTTTTATACTGCTTTATTGAGAAACCTTTTTTGGTTAATATCGTCTTTGATTTAATTTTTTTGTTGTTGAGACTAAGACCGACAAGCCTATTCAACAAAAAATTAGAAAATAACAATTGTCATGGCCGAGAACATAGACAGTTTCAGTCACCGACATTTTTTTCGTGTATTTCGTGAGAGACTACTCTGATCCAGAATACATTTAATTGCGGATGCCTTGCTTTTAACACGACGCTTACAAACAATAATATTTAAATTGAATACGTATTTATTAAAAGAAAATATTACTGCCAATCGCAGAATTTAATCCATTGGTATATATTTTATTACGGGCCACCAACAGCGTTCAAAACAGCAGCAATACTGTTCCAATAGCAGAACCCATCTCTTTCCGACCATTTGACGACGATTGACTAACTTTTACTTTTGTACTTTAGAAAAAATCAGTACTTTTTTACCGAGTCATATTGCTAAACAGTCGCTCGAATGGTTAATACTGCAACTGATTTTTTGAAGCAAATTTTGATGACCGACGAAGTCCATTGGCAGCGTTAATAAGCAAAATTGCCGCATTTGGGGAACGGATAATCCAAAATGGACGTGTGATGTCAAAAAGAAGCGACTGGTCACCCAGATTTCCAGATTTAAACCTTTCGGACTTCTTATTGTAGAGTTATTTGGAATGAAAAGTGGTCGCTAGCAAGCCTCAGATCATTGATGAGCCCGCGAGATTCGAAAAAGTGATGAAGTGATGGTAAAGTGAAATTATGTGCACATTTGCCGTGGCCACTTGATTGATGTTGTATACCAAATTAAATTAAAATGTATGTATGGAAATCGTTTTTAATAGTTATACAATATTCATAATATAAAAGATGGCTAACCCGTTAAATGTCACTTTCAGTAGTATATAGGCTGTCAACAATCTGAAGCTATATAGACTTTATATTTTTTGACGGTTTTGCATACCATAAATAATAAATACTATGCTAATAAGTATAATCATCTGTAAGACCACAATGGAAACTGAGACCTGAATGCGCCCGATCTTAAAGAAATCGAAAATCACAATGTTGGCTGCTACATAAGGACACAACTATCCTTAAATTACTTTTATGTAGAACATATTTGCAAAACAAAATAAAATTTTATCTTTTTATCTGCATTTTTTTCGTTTTTTTTCGCAGAATTACTAATTAAGTGCTATACAAATACCTATCACACCCTCGGTATATTTACATACAATTATCATTCACAAATACGTTGTGCGCGCATGCGTTGAAAATTGATTACAGACTGAGGCGTGTAAAATGTAATTATTTTCGAAATACATAATAAAGATGCTCCACATACATTTTTTTTTTGTTAAACCAAAGATGCTCGAGTATCTCGTAAATTTGCGAATCGTAAAAAGGGGAAAATGAAAACAAAACGCATGCAAATTTTAAATGAACGCGCGCGGGCATACAAAACAAAACAACAACAAAAACTCTGTAATGTAATTTAAATCCGTGGCGCTATAAAAACGCACATAAAGGCGCACACCATTTAACATTGGTTCAACATCTTAGCAATATGCTGCTTGTGAGGCAATAATAATATGTGTGTTCCGAGAATTCGATCTTCACTCTTCTCTCTTCACTCTATATATATATATATATATATATATATGTATATCCACAGACAAACGACGGTGGCGGCGTCGGCGGTGCGGTGGTTCTTTTGACCGAGCTTCCCAGGCTCGCTAAAAAGCACCGGGTACACCAAAAGCATTTAAGCTTCAAGACCTCCTTACGCAAGCGATAACCGCCACCGGCGGAGATAGCCAATACACCCTGTGTGCACACACTTAACATATACACACACACACAAACAGACACATACAATAAGATGAACGCAAAACGAAAAAAGAGGAGAGAGCATGAAACCTGAAACAAAGGCATTGCCCAACGAAGGAATGCGATTTAGATATGTACATTTATTTATAAACAACACATCAACACACATACAAACACACCAGCTACATGGTCATAAAAAAACGAAACGTGTGCGAGTGTACATAATGTACCGCGCCAAACAGGATTCCATAAACAGCAACAACAACAACATCATATATTATATATTGAATCTTATGCAAGTGAGTGTGTATGTGTGCTATTTTTCTTTTGCAGGCTTCTTGAATGTCTCCTTCGTTTTTCTCTTGTGTTCTGTATGTGTGTGTGTGTCGTGCTCGACTTGCGTGTTCTTCTCCTGTGGAGATGCAGTCCATTCATAAGTACCAGCAGAGTCTGCGTGATA
>JANSTU010001305.1:0-19123 GCA_027564075.1 Bolitophila hybrida
TTCTTGGCCATAACATTAAATTATATGCGTTTTATTTCATCTTGAAAACCTAACCTCTAAAAAAAACATCCTTTACAAAAAAGTATTTTGTAAGTAATGAATATAAATATTTGTGTATTCAATATTTACTGAATACTTTTACTTTTTTATTCCATAGCTCTGGCAATATTATAGGTATGTTAAGATTTTTTTCAATGGGATCGTCAAAGCTAACAGAATAGACTTTAACCGTTTGTAACTGCTGGTAACTTGCCAAGTGCTCGTATATAATCAAGAAGTCAGGTAGTCCAAGGCCCTATCTTATAGCACACATTTGCTAACAATTTTCCTCGCAATTTTCGTTCAAATTTTACACAAGTTCATAAACGTACTTTCGTTAAATTTGCATTTTATAACACAAATTTAAAACATTTGGAAATATATATATATATATCGAGTAGTTGGTTATAAATATTTTTGACATTCGATATGTAATTGTTTACATATTAAACATGGAATTATCAATGGATTCTCGTGCGCATGAAAATCGTTGAGTTCAAAACAACAACAACTTTGGTTACTCTGTTTTTAAATTGTGTGTTACAAGATTGCAGTTTTCTATAATAACTTACGATTGAAGTAAATGTGTGTTATAAGATAGGGCCCAGTTAAGGCTGAACTAAATACAAGATACGAGTACGAAAGCTGTGGGTGGCCTACGAATCAAAGCTAAAGTAGGTTGGTTATACTTTTTTAACTAACAAATCTATAAAACATATTTATCAAACAATAGGATTTGCCTCGGAACGAACAGGATATACGGCAACTACCCAAGCTACGAATAATGGACAACGAATTTAAAATTGCAGCCAGGACGACTGAGAACTTTGACAGATACGCTTAAATGTGCCAAGCTAACTAATAAAGGTCATTTTATTGAATATTAAATTATTAATTAAATTATTTTTTCTGATCTGTTTCAGCTGAAGTTATCTTTCGGAATAATCTACATTTGGATTTTTTTTAATTTGTATTTCAATGTTTTATTGAAATTGACCGACACCCACAGAAAACTAATCTTTACTTTTGGCGAGCATTCATTATACTTTAAAGAATTATCGCCCGAGTTATCGCCTACGGCTTAAGCTATTTTCATCATGACGAAACAACAAAAAGGTAATTTATATTTTTACGAAACAAAATAAAATTGCAATATTAATCAGTGGTTGTTGTGTAGCATTATCGCCAGGCCGCAACGGCTTGAAAGTTATTCACATTTTAATACAGGTTTTTGACAGCTCTTCAAGTACGTCAACTGTCAAGTGTACCTATTTGATGCCATACTATATTTATTTTTTATATTATAAAACATAAAACAAAAAAAATCAATTTTAAAATGAATTTAATTTTAAAAATTGATTTTTTATGTATTTTATCTATCTAGATTTTTTGCATAATACATATTTGCATATAATATATAAAAATTGAACGGAGTTTTTCGAAATTGATGTATTTGGTAATTATGTATGTTAGAAAAATCAATTCACTTACATATAATAATGATAGTGAGTCATAAGATTTGTATTGGGTCAACTAGGATCGCCGTTGTCAAGTACGCTAGAGGCTAGTCTCGAGGGCATACGGCGATAACCACTTTGAATTGGGAATTATCAATTATCAATAGGTGCTCGTTACATTGTAATCGTCTACATTCCTGGACGTAATTGAAATTTGGATTATGATATTTATGTACGATTGTAACATTAATTCATAGTTTATGTGATCGTTTTGCGGCTTTGTTTTTCTAGTCGAGGTACTAGTTGATTGACATGTTTTGTCGCGCTTTATACATACATACATTATCAAAATATATACACTTGACAGTAGACATTGTGGTATACTAGAAGAGCTGTCAAAAATATGTACACAAAAAATTGGATAACATTCAAGCCGTTGCCGCGATAATGCTACCGTTCCATAATTCAGTCTTTTAATAATTTCAGTATATTTTGTTTTCCATGGCTCACTATTTCGATTATTTATATTACGTTTTATGTTTTCATCAAAATGATATTTCTTTACTTACAAATGCATCCTAAATATAAAAAGCCGAACTTTTGTTCATTAAATGTTTTTTCCGAGGGGTTGCCGAGGGGCAACTGACTGGAGTCAGTGTACGTTTACTTCGAAAGTCACTTGGAGTCACTTCGAAGTCCCCTGAAGTCACATCGAAGTCCCTCGAAGTCACATCAAAAGTACTCGAAGTCTTTTGAAGTCACATCAAAATATTTGAAGTCACATCATAAGTACTAGAAGTCACATCAAAAATACTGGAAGTCACAACAGAAGTCTTTTTAGAAGTCATTTACATTCAGAAGTCTTTTTCTCAGTTTTTTCGCCAAACCTTACTTTTGTTCTTAAATAAATATTACGTGATTACATTTTTTAATTATAATCAATTTTGAGCATATTCAATGTTATCGTTGTGTTTTAAGTCGCGTATATCGCCTCAAGCGGTGTTGCATATCGCCAAAATGGAATATCTTTGTCTGATTCACAGAAAACGACCAATTGAAAACAGCACTTAGCACTTGCAAAATAACAATTATAAAAACGAACGCACTGCCTTTAGAGGAGAACACAAAAAATCATGTGCGCCGCATTGTGACAGCAAATGTCAAAGCAAAGCAAATAAGCAATTTCACATTTTTACGTTGAAGTTGAACGTTGAACAATACTTGTGTACATGTGCGATTGTTATTGTACATTAATTCGTGCACAAATCCATTAAAATGAAGGAAAACCCAGAGCTAACCAATTCAAAGCCTTATTTTAAACAAATCCGAACCAAGAAAAATGCGGTAAGTAAACGACAACTCACTGAAACTGGATGAAAACATAAAATGTATCGGATTTAACCTAACTATTTTTTTGTAGATTCTCTCGAATCTCGGAGCACCGCACATTGAGTCTTTTAACTATATGCTGCGCGAGGGTCTCGACGATTGTATACGGAACATAATTCCGCTACAGTTTGAGATGACCAACAAAGATCGTGTAGAGCTGTGCATTGAAGGTATTTCTATTTCACAACCTAAGGCTCCGTTGGTTTCGATAAATGCAAAGAATAAGCATATCTATCCGACGGAATGCCGTCAGCGACATTCTACATACAAGGGTATGTGTAATATACGCTTGGGCTGGAGTGTAAATGGACAGAAAATGAGTTCGATTGATAAAGACATGGGTGAAGTACCGATTATGTTAAAGGTTTGTTATGAAATGTTGTTTATTTTATTTAATTGTTTAGCTAACCTTTATTATAGTCTTCCGTGTGTAATCTGGCGAATTTGACGACCGAACAAATGGTCGAGCATGGAGAGCACGAAAACGAGTGGGGTGGATACTTTGTGGTAAAGGGTCACGAGAAGCTGGTCCGTATGCTGTTGATGACACGTAAAAATTACCCGGTGGCTGTGAAGCGTAGTACCTGGAAGAATCGTGGCCAACAGTACAGTGATATCGGTATCATGGTTCGCACTGTCAAAACAGACCAAACTTCTACGGTATTCTAACAAAAATAGTAAAAACATATTTTTTTTTATTTTAAATATTTACAGACCAACGTGTTGCATTTCATAAATAACGGAACGGCAAAGTTTATGTTCTCCTACAATAAGCGCATGTTCTATGTGCCACCAATGTTGTTTATGCGTTCCCTGACTACTTACACTGACGAATATATTTACCAAAAACTTATACAAGGCTACGAAGATGATCAATACTATATTAGCTGCATTCAGGCAATGTTACGGGAGGGACACGAAGAGGGTCTACATACACAGAAAGACTGTAAAGAATATATGGGTGAAATTTTCCGATCGCGCTTTTTTGATCTGCATTCATGGATCTCCAACACAGAACTAGCCGATTTTATTCTGAGTGAATGTATTTTGATCCATTTAGATGATTACGTAGACAAGTTCAATTTAATCGTATTGATGATTCAGAAACTGTTCCAATGCGTGCAGAATAAGAGCAAGGTATGTTTTAAGAAATATTGATTCTGGATATTTCTTTACTTCATTGTTCCGACAGATCGAAGGTGCTGACGGAGTTATGATGCAAGAGTTGATGTTAGCTGGCCATTTATATCAGAAGATTCTGAAGGAACGCTTGCAGAACTGGATGACTCAGCTCAAATTCAACGTTCTGAAGCTTGAGTCAAATGGACCGTTTATTCTAAACCAAGTGAATATGCTTACTGCCATTAAGTATACCGGAGCGTCCCTAGACCGTGCCATGGATAATTTCTTGTCTACGGGAAACTTAACGAGTAAAACTGGTTTGGGTCTGATGCAGAATTCTGGTTTTGTCATTATAGCCGAAAACTTGAATCGTATGCGATACATGTCCCATTTTAGGTATATTCTTTATTCTATGAATTTTGAAATTTGTTTTTTTTTATAAAAAAGCACTTGTTTTGAATTCCAGGTCTGTGCATCGTGGTTCCTATTTCGTACAGATGCGTACCACAGAAGCACGTCAATTGCTGCCAGATGCCTGGGGTTTTATTTGCCCCGTACACACTCCCGACGGAACACCTTGTGGTCTGTTGAATCACTTGACGGTCGACTGTGTAGTGTCTGACAGTCCTAATTTGGATCTGGTCGCAAAAATTCCGTCGGTACTCACTGAACTCGGTATGATTCCATTGAATTCGGTCATTGCGACAAGCTATCGAGAATACTGTGTGGTAATGCTCGAAGGACGTATTATTGGTCACATTCATCACGATGAAACCGCTCTTGTTGAGCAGAAACTACGACTGCTGAAAATCGAAGGTGTTAAACTACCAAATAAAATGGAAATTGTTGTGGTACCTAATAAAAAGGTGAGTAAATGTAATCTCACTGAACTTATTCTGTAATATTTCGGGTATTCTTAACAGGGCGGTCAATTCCCCGGTATGTTCCTGTTTGTTGGATCCGCTCGAATGATGCGGCCGGTTACGAACTTGGCAGTAAACAAAATCGAGTTTATTGGAACATTTGAACAGGTATTTGATTATTAACAACATTTATAAATATATGATTTAATCTGCTGATTCTTTCAGGTCTACATGAACATTTGCATATCACCCGAGGAAGCATACCCAGACATCACAACACACATGGAGCTCTCGAAAACTTCGTTTATGAGTAACCTTGCCAATCTCATTCCAATGCCTGACTGCAATCAGTCGCCTCGTAACATGTACCAGTGTCAGATGGGAAAACAAACGATGGGTACTCCATGCCATAATTGGAAGATGCAGGCTGAAACCAAGTTGTATCGTCTGCAGACACCAGCCACCCCATTGTTCCGACCCGTGCACCACGATAACATTGAAATGGATGATTTTGCAATGGGAACGAATGCCATAGTGGCGGTCATCTCATACACTGGCTACGATATGGAAGACGCTATGATTATTAACAAATCAGCATACGAGCGAGGTTTTGCTCATGGTAGTATTCAAAAGTCGGAATTTGTGGAACTTAAGAAGGACAGCTTCTTCGTGCGAGATCCTAACAATAAAGGACTGGACGAATTTATTGATAACGATGGTATGCCTTACGCAGGGCGAAAACTTGAATACAATTCCGTCTACTACTGGTTAGAAGTTTTTAGAGATATATAAATTATATTTTATAACCAATACTCTTTTACAGTTATTACGATACTAACGAGGCTGTGTATCGCGTAGAGAAGTTCAAGGGCAAGGAGGATTGCATAGTGGATGGTGTCAAGTTCTGTGGAAACTTTAATTTGAGCTCACCAAAGATGGCATGCATAACAGTGCGTGTAACGGTAAGCAACACGGAAGACAATTTCTTAGCGACGATTTCAATTTATTAAATATTTCACAGAGAAATCCATCAGTTGGTGACAAATTCGCCTCTCGTGCTGGTCAGAAAGGTATATGTTCGCAAAAATGGCCAGCAGAGGATCTACCCTTTACAGAGTCCGGTCTCATTCCGGACATTGTGTTTAACCCTCACGGTTTCCCATCTCGGATGACAATTGCTATGATGATCGAGACAATGGCCGGTAAAACAGCATCTGTGCATGGACTTGTTCATGATGCCACTCCATTCAGGTTTACCGAGGAGAATACCGCCATCGACTATTTTGGACGATTACTCCATGACGGTGGCTACAATTACTATGGTACCGAAAAGCTGTACAGTGGTATCGATGGACGTGAGATGACGGCTGATATTTTCTTTGGTGTTGTACACTACCAAAGACTGCGTCACATGGTGTCCGATAAGTGGCAGGTGCGTTCAACGGGAGCGATAGACGCAACAACGTGTCAGCCGGTTAAGGGACGTAAGCGAGGAGGTGGTGTACGTTTCGGAGAGATGGAACGTGATGCTTTATTGGCGCACGGTGCTTCCTTCTTACTGCAGGATCGTTTGTTCCACAATTCAGACAAGATTTCGGTAATTGATAGAAATTAGAAAATAAAAATAATCACAATAATTTTACCAATAATTATTTGCAGGCAATTATCTGCAAGAATTGCGGTACACTGCTCGGACCAATTACGAGCATTGTGAAACGAGGTGCTGACTCAAAGATGCATCGAACGAGACCTTCTTGTCGTCTGTGCGGTATCGAATCACAAATCAGCCAGGTAGAGATTCCGTATATTTTCAAGTTCCTTGTGACACAACTGAGTGCAGTTAATATTAATGTTAAACTTGGACTAAAGGATATTTGAAGAATAAAGATAACAATAAATTTAAGTGGAATGTTATTTTTTTGTTTGATTCTTATTAAATATAACAAATTCGTTAAATATACTTTTATTTATATATATATATATATATTTCATATAATATATGAGATTTTGTGTCTCGATGATTTGATAGACGTGTTCCAAGATTTGCGTACATAATAATATCGTAAACATAGTAAATTTTCTGTACCACCGTACATGTTTCATACATACATATATATATACTTATTTTTATTTATTAGATTAATATTTAATATATTTTTTTTAAATAAATTTTGTCTGTAAAATGTGTATATTTATGGGATTTTGAATATTTTCTCTGAGGAGATCATAGCAAATTCTGCAGATAATCTATATCTATATGAAATAACAAATTATTAACAATTTTGATAATTTGCAAACTAAACAACAGCAATAACAATAGGAAATTAAATTTGTAGTTTTTAAAATGTATAATACGGCGCGAAATGCTATCTTTGAGCTTCTTCGTTTTGCTACTAGAGACACAGCGATTCTAGTTTTTTTTTTTAATTTAAATCTAATATTGTATTTAGATTGAATATGTGTAATGCCAGGAATGTGCTCTTTGTTTTTCGCCACGCTTTCATCGGCTTATACGATGTGTGTGTATTACGTTAATATTTTCAATTATTTAACTTCCTACTAACTAAGCTGAAACACAGATATTTCTCTGTATAAATATATTATATATAATATATTAGTTATTAGATTCTTATGATATTGCGCATACGCTAACTATAAACTTGGGCACCCTTTCTAATAATCTTATTATTGATTTCGCTAATCATTAGTCCATACGAAGCTGGTTTTTTTAGAATTGGTCCACCAGTAGTTCGGCCACCTCGTTTGTCACTGTCTCTTTGCTTGACCGGATCGTCAGACGGAACATCTACAAGAGACAACTCTATAAAAATCGAAATCCATTAATTTAAGCTACTAAACTTACTTGAGCTTGACGATTAGGTTCGAGTCGCAAGAGGCAACCTACTTGCTGGCCCTGGGTGTGAATAATTCCTGCGCACACCATGTTGTCAGAGTTCGGATCAACCGAGTCTAACAATTGCATACCGAAGCCTAGAAGCTTGTTACGAGCTGCCGGCAAGTCTAATGGTTGTTGTGCTTTGAATACCCTTTGTGCGCGCTGCTGTTCTCTGCAAAATATATAGTTCGTATAGTTTTTCAGAATTTAATCTAAATCTATTAGTTCGCTTATCGTACCCGCCAAGATTCTTCCACCTGGCAAAGAAGGATTCACCGTTCATTTCGGTGGGTTCAAAGAACTTGTTTAGAGTAAGCGGTAGCTTTACATTCACTTTCTGCTGTACGCCATTGAATCGGAAGGAGATGTCCAGGGAGGGAGTTGCTGTAAAATGCATATTACTAGTACTACTCTAAAAATGTGTAAAGAAGCCTTACATGCATAATCATCTATGCACTCTGCTGTCAGCATTTGCTGAATTTGGGCGCCAGCCTCGAGTGTAGGTTCGACCGGTTTGATTTGTACGTTCAGTTTGAGAGCACTCTCTGTTGGCCACACGAGAACCGGTGTAAAGTTCTAAAAGCAAAAATTAATAATACTAAATCTTCCCGGAAATCTTGATCATCATACCTGCAGCACTGACTGTGTTTTGTTTCCGTAAAATAGTCCAAGACGACCCAAGTTCTGACGATACTCACTTTTCACTCCAATTTGAATGAGATCATTCTCGAACAAAACTCCGTTGTTCTTGAACACGAATCTATAACAGACAATTCAAACCTTTAATTTAATCAATTTCAAACAGTGTATAAATCATACTTCTTAGAGTTGTGCACCGCGGGACTGCTGGAACCATTACTATACATATCACCAAGAACATCGATGAGAGTGCTCTGGTTTGAGTTCACGTTCGACGGTGGTGTGCTTAGTCCCAACAGATCAGCATTGCTGCTTATATTTATATTGTTTTGCCTGAAAATCATAAAAAATATTAATAAAATATAAATCAGAAAAAATGGAATGAGCTTACTTATGATTATTTACTTGAGTATTGTTTTGAGTAGGTTGCGGACTCTTAGATTCGCGTATCTCATTCTCGGGTACTCGACCTGGCTTCTTCTTTTTTAGCACTGCCAGAATGGAGCTCTCACGCTCTGGGAACGACGGCATCTCTTCGAGAACTGTTGCTAGCACATCGGTGGACGCGACAATACTCAACTGCAAGTATTCGCTGGCTCTCTGCTGGAGCTCAGCATCTGCTGACCTCAAATTACTATGCTGTCGGAAAACATCTTGAATGTTCGTACGAATCTCGGGGAACAAATTTATAAACTTGATATATGTCGACAAAAGCAGAGCTCGAGTCATGGACGAGCACAAGTGATACTTTGAATGCAACAGTTTAAACTGTACAAGAGGTGCTGATCTCGAGTCACCGGCAATCAAATTTCCAAACTCTCCCAAAATGTATCCTCCCACTTTCACCATGTTCTCGTGACATGCCGGTGCCTGCAAAGCCTCGAATACTGTTTTGGCAGCGTATCCCTGCACTTCGTCACGATTGATCACTATCTGAATAACACGATACCACACTTCTTCAGACACATAATCTCCTGCAATTCGAATCAGATTCAAAATCACATCCACGTACCAAGTGTAGTCCGTGGCGTACTTCTCGGCCAAAATAGCCACCTTAAGCACCATTTCCTCGCGAATGGAATAGTCTGCAGTCTCCAGATAGTTAAGCATTTCCTGTACAATTTCCTCGGCATTGCTTCGATCGCACATGGCATACAGTAAATCAACAGCCTGCTGGCGTACCGATACGTCCTTCTCCATTTTCATAGACAAAATTACTACTTCCTGATGTTTTTTCACTGCTTCATGTGAGAACTCCGACGTGGCTAGGTGGCACATCGATTCAAGTGCAAGATAGCGAAGATTAGTCTCGCGGTTGCTCAGGAACTGTCCCAGTTGATTACAGGCCCGTACTAGAAGTGCTGGTTCACTGTCACTGTGTATAATGAGATTGATGGCCTCAAATAGAACGGCATTCTTGGCGTTTGAGTGTTGTACTTTTTTGCTCTTTGGCGGCTCTTGAGCCTTATTGAGAATAGTTTCGAGACATTCGTTGAGACGTCCACGTACACCGGGATCTTCTGTGACCGGATTGTAGTTCTGCAGCAAGCGCAGAAGTTTTACAGACAACCATGGAGCCGGCACAAAGTAATATGTGTAGTCCTGTAGATCAGTGTAGCTTGCAGTCACGATCTAGGTAGAATAAATAATTATTTTTTTATTATTTATATTAAAAGATTCATTAACTTACTCTAGACAATCTCGAAACAGCCAAACTAACGCAGCCCTTGTACTCATCGGGATTCTTCTTAACCAGTGCATCGATTAAACTTGTGGCTGCCGTTACAACGCCCATATGCTGATCGTTCAACAAATGAATGATACGGCTGGTCCACTCACCACCCGGAATGATTTCGGGACACGTACGGAACAAACGAAGCAAACAGAGAGCAGCCGACTGCTTGACCACATCCATTGTGTCACCGGAAACCAGCAATTTCGGTATATCATTCGAAAAAGCTTCGGCCATGTCACGGCTACCAATGTTTGCAATACATTGCAGTGCCAGATTGACGTGAATTGGATTACGCGACTGCAGGTCATTCTTAATACTCTGGATGATCAACTTAATCAGGTCGCTGTTTGTATTTACCAGCACCGAGATAAATAAGTAACCCTAGAAAAACAATGATATATTTAATCTTTTTAGATCTCAGTACTTGAAATATGCTTACGATCTGTTTCTCTGAGTATTTGTTGGACGACAGCAGATTGACGGCCTCCATGTGTCCGAAGTCGATGTCATGACCAAGCAAAAAGATAAACAGCAGCTTGCACACGTATTTCTTTTTCTGGTAGCCATCTAGAGTCTTGTCACCTTTGAACTTGCTCCGAATATTAGCCAATTCTTTGTTAATACGCTTGATTTCGGCTTCTTTGCTCTTACCTAGAATTGGGTTACTATTTAGTGACTACGTTTGCTATATACTCTACTGATTATTTAGAACGGAAAGAGCAATAATCTTATCTCTATTTTAGCTGTAAAATAAACGCCCAGAAATAAGCAATGAATTGAACGGTTACATGAATTTTTTCCAAAACTGTTAATAATTTCTAATTATACATTTTTATAAAAATGTGTATTTAGTATTCAATAAATAGTTATCTTGAAACCTATGTACAAATCGATACACCTGCGAAATAATTGAAACTAACGTTTTTCAGCCCTATGCTAAATAGTTTCTCTTTGGGCGAATGAAAGACGACAAATATTAAACACACATATATTATTATGAAAATGTCGCGTAAAAGAAATTCAAAGCAATTATCTAATAAAAAATGTACTCGAAGTGGCTGACCTCTTTCAGATAAATAAGTTCAAAACGAGCCTGCAATTTTAGTATGCGTGTAAATATACTTACAGTTACGAATGTCCGAAATGAAGACAGCAAGTCCTCGCATTCCATCGCCTCGAACTGGTGCCATTTTTTAACGTTTAGGCTTATCAGCTACAGCTATCCGTTTTGGAGGTATATAATGTTTGAATTCCCTTTTCACGGGTTTTCGTTTGCAATCTACAAAATATACGATTATGATAAACCACTTGCTACTTGCACAAACACCTAACACCGAGAAAAGAGGGCCGCCAAGAAGGCAACTACACGCACAGAAAACCGAGGCGCCAAGTACAATATAATTGATGCTGTATATAGTGTTGTTGTACTCCTCTCAACACATACAATTTATTGCAGACGTCGTGATTGCGCGATATATTTGATATGTGCACTGTGTAATACAATTATTATTGTCAGACCCTCCCTTTTTTGTGTGAACACTTTGTGAGCATCGAGAAACCGGCTCTGGTGGCAAGCGTTCTAGCGGCCCTTTTCGGTCACAGTACGGATACACGGTACTTACGGCAATTGAAGCTGTGGATTTTATCAAATTCTGCAACGTTGGTCACCAGCGGCAAGGAATATTGATTTTTTTATTTTTGTTCCTCAAATATGCAAAATTGTGTAAATGAAATGCCAGATATATGTGTTGTCAAGTTAGCGACGTTTTTCTGTCATCGTTTTTAGTGGGAATCCACAATGGTGTTCAGTGACAGAAACAAATTTCGATTTATATCATCATTGTGAACTGTTGTTTTAAAATTCAATTGTGAATGTTAGTTTCATGCTTATGTTTCATGTCTCACATAGAAATATTTATGTATTTTATATTATATAATAATAATTATAATTATTCTAGTCTGAAATAAATTTAAAAAAATAAAATTACTGACAATTAATAAGAAAATTTTGTGTGATAAATGTTCACAGAATACACGGAGCGGGTCTTTCCAGCGAGCGAGTTAATTTTTCAAAACTCCACTCTATTAGTAACGATATCCGCGGAAAACAGAACTTGACAGTTAAAAGTTAAACTAACCTATTTCGAAATATTACAATGAGCTGTATTTACACAACTTCGATTATATGCTGATATATTTTATTGTAAAAAACATTTATTTGTTTAGCATTTCGTGTCCAACCCAAAAAATGACCAGTGAGTCACAATAGAGTAATTACTGTCGACTGTCTGTCAGTTCGATGGAACTGCTTATTGATGCCGAGGAAGTCTGTAGTTTCGTCGATCAAGGTGTCACATCAATACTTGTGTAAACAAAATAGATATTTAAATATTTATGGTTATTTAATTTACCATATTAGATTAGAGGTGTTGATTTTTTCAACTGAATTTCTCTAAAATAGAGATGTGCATGTCACTGTCACTAACCATTTCTATATAAACAAATAATATCAAAAATATTATTTTTTTTTTATTTTTTTACACGATTATGTGACTGTAATTTTATCTTCTCACCAAATAATTTGGTGACGAAAATGCACTAGAGAAAAAATATATAATAAAAGTAGTAATCATTAAAAATATTAGTACACTTTAAGTTAACGCAATAACCATAGCCATAGCCGAGTGGGTTAACGCGTTGGACTGGTTTATGGGAGGTCGCCGGTTCAAACTCGTCCGGCAGACCGAAGTGCTTTTCGAATGTAGCACTTTAAATCAGTAGGTTCCTCTTGCTATTAATAGCATATTTGTGAAAATATCCTATGTCCACAAGGGATGAAAGGATCCAATGAGTTGAGAAGTCAACGCAATAATAATATAATATATACATATTATATCGAGTATTATATTATTATATGTTATTACATGCCCGAAAGTGCAGAATATGGTTAGTCGTTATCCATTTATGATATTACAAGCGCGTAATTGTGTTGTACTTATAAATTTGCATATACATAATTCACCTATGTTCCATTCGACTCCACTTCAATTCGATTTAGACGGATAATGAAATTTTAAGTTATATGCATTTTATACCTAAGAAGAAGAAGTTCCGTTTTTTACATCTTGAAATAAAAATGGAATGTTATTAAAATCATACTTTCTATCTCAAGATAATCCATTGTTGTTCGGATTCTACTTGAATAAAATAGTTTGTATGTGCTCGGAATTTTCCTATTTTAGTTTTTACTAGGCTTTAGTCTCGAACTGAAATCGAAAATCCGATTGAAAAATCAGAGAAATAATAATAGTTCGATGCAGTTTCATCATTGTACAATGTCCGACTTATTTTATATGTGTGTTATTATTTTACAATTTATATATACGAAAAATATATTGTGTTATTAATAATAAAATGTACTTAAATTAAATTTAATTGATATATCATTGATTTCTTAATTTCAAAACCTTATCAAATTAATGCATTTTTAATAAAAATTATCTTTATTTTTATTATTTATTTGATCTTATTATACATAGAATTTTTTTTAATTTTTTTAAATGTATTAGTCACAAAAAATGTGCAGCCAGAAAAAGAATTATAAATTTTAGAAAATATTTCGAAATAGCTCGAATATATTGAGAAAAAAACTATCGGTTCGAAATCATTTGGGGAAATAAAAATCTGAGTTACTGTGAATTCAAGTATTTTGAAATATATATGTGTTTTTAATTCTAGATATAGCTCATTCAAATATATTATTTGTTTATATCGGTTGGTATTCTGTAAGGGAAATAAAAATCGTATATATATTTTTGCAATAGGAAATTGAATTTCTAAAAAAAATTAATTCCGATTTGTCTGCGTCGATAAAATATCCAAGTATTTTGAAATAATAAGCCACAAATAATGTTAAGCAAGGAACAAATGCTGCAACAGACTAAGTTTTTTGTACGGTGATTAAATTGTGGTCTTTAGAAAATAAAAATAAAGACGAAGCGGTAAGTACAATTAAATGTATCCAGAGTATTCAATAATATTTAACAAATTCATGTAAAGATGTTAACTGTTTGATAAAAACTAAAAATTATAAAAAAATATTAATTTCAGTGGAAAATATGAGGAACATAACTGTAAATGATATTATTAGTTAGTATAGTTACATAATTATAATATGGATACCGTATAGCAAACTGAAAAAATATAAAGTTTCAATAAAAAAATGCTTTAATAAATACGATAAATATAAACATAATACGGGAGTTGGAGGGCGGTATGATTTTTTGTCAATTGAAATCTTGTCACTGTGACAAGAAATCACTAAAGAGAGGAGTGAATTTTCGTCACCAAATCACAATAACCAATAAAAAGCATTTAAACAAAATTCGAGTATTTCATGTTATTGTTGTTGTGATGGGATTTAGTGACAAAAATGCAAAACTCTCTGCAGTGCATTCTTGTTATGAAATAATTGGTGAAAAGAATTCACGTTCATGGTGACGCAAATCATATTTCGGTGGTGTCAAAAATGCACACATCTACTTGAGAGAAATTCACTTGAAAAAAAATCAACAAACCGGGATAAAGCTTTTCCCGTTCGAAGAAACTAGTTTCACGTGGACGTCGAAAAATTTATTTTTAAAAAGTCAAATCAAATCAAATAAAAAATTTAGGAAAAAAGTGCACTCTTAAATTTGAACAACATTTTGATTGATTGGTGAATTTTACCATTATCGATAAAATTAAAAAACTACGATTTTAATATTACCATAATGAACTTATCCTGAACCCATTAAATTTGAATCCCTATAATAAAATAATACCAATAATTTATTGTTACGATAAATAGTTTATTTTAATCATAATTGTCGGTTCAGAATGGTAAAGATCGCTGGGCGGGGTTTTAAATTCTAACTTTGACAGAGAGGTGTTTCTGATCAGGTTAAAATATTTTCTAATTGCGACCCCTTGAACACAAACAACGGAAAATATACAAGGACATTACAATAGTATGACTGCATTAATATAATACTACTTTGTTATGGTTTTTGTTGTTGTATTATTTAAATTAACATTATTATGATTAAATTGACCTAGGCTTTGGTACACGACCCGTTTTATATTTACTGGGTGGCGGACTTAAGGTAAGCGATAAGGTCAGCACGTTCCTGGGGCTTCTTGAGACCAGCGAACACCATCTTGGTGCCAGGGATGTACTTCTTGGGGTTTTCCAGGTATTCGAAGAGGGTGTCGTCGTTCCAGGTGATACCTATATTGATAATGATGAATTAAAATTTTATTTATTTAGAGTAATGCTATATGATGCTTACCCTTAGCCTTGTTGGCATCTGTGTACGAGTAGCCAGCAGCTTGGCCGGTCTTGCGACCGATCAAACCGTGCAGGTTGGGACCGACCTTGTGCTTGCCACCAGCCTCGACAGTGTGGCACTGAGCGCATCGCTGGACGAATGCCTTCTTTCCCTTCTCAACATCACCGACTGGAACGCCCATATTAGAAAGATTCTGATTTTATGTACCTCTGCAAATGAAAATTTAAATTATTAAATCTGATGACGGAAATAGTTCAAGAACTTTCAAGGGTATTGAAACTATTTGTTATGAAATAAGTTTAAGCAATTATACATTTTTACATTTTTTAAAACTAAATAACCTATGTTACACCTAGCTATGATAATTATTATTGATATTAAACTACTATTAAATCCGATTTGTCAATAATGGCGTCAGCAAATAAAGCAAAAATCACACATGTAATGTACCTATAAACTGTGAAATATTTTGCTACATTTATCACATGACGTTCTTTTATAAAAGTATATAGAAAGTTGGTAATTGGTAAGAATTTAGATATTTTTGAATCTAAATTCTTAAATTCAAAAAGTATAATACGAATATTGGGGTCATTAAGGTCAAAGTTTATCTTGTGTTGCGCTTGTTTTGAAACAGTGAAATTGAACTGAATTTAGTACAACGTAAAATTAGGTCACTGGCTATGAGCCAGGGAAACACATCGATAAACCACGATGCAGTATTGCACTGTTTGACACAAAGCTCCGATTACATAACGTTAAACTGCAAGCAATAGTAAAAAAACACAATGCGAATTTCTTGCAAATTATATATCAAATAAATTTGGCTATAGTAAAAATAAGCACGTGTGCAATTTACTGGGTTTCCGCGTCAGATGATTTGCATTATGCAAGCCAGTGGTCAAAGCTCAATTCAATTGACATTGAAGTCGATTCGTCTCGACACAAAGTACGGTGACCCAGACCAACATTCTGGAACCGAGAATTACGTCATCAGAATCGCACTAGAACTTTAATTGTGAACGTGCACGTAAACTTATGAATAATTTTTATTCGAGGGTAACCACATATAATTCTAATGTGAGATATAGCGCCTAGTCAGCGTACACGTTATATAATTTCTCACAAAGAAAAAAAGGCAAGCGTTTTGATCTTACTCTAAGCAGCCTCTTTTTTCTATATTCTAACACAAACTTTACCAAAACACTTGATTAATAAGAAATTATAAGTCATGCAACACAAATATTTTAGATTTTTTCAACTTTATTGTCCAAATTAAAACAAATTTAATTTACTTACACTCGACACGATAAAATACACCAAGCGTAAGCGACTGATGAATGAGTTAAATGGTGAGATTTTTCGTTTAAAGAATTGCAATCTCTCAAATTGAGAGTGACGTCTACTCGTCTACTGTCTAAAACGCATGCGCGCTCGTTCCATATACGTGAGTACGTCAAAATCAATAGTTTATGTTTCCGGTAGATGCGCTAGCGCGTCACCTGCTGGTCGATGGCGGTAGCTCATTTTGAAATGAAAAAGCGGAATAATTTAGAAATTATTATGTAATTTTACATTAATGCTAATACAAATAATATCTGTATATATAAAATGTATAAAAGTTTTTTTAATATACCAATGCCGAATTACTCATTACTCTATATGATCACGAAAAGTTGCGATCTCAGGTAGAATTTAATAAAAATGTATATTTGATTCACCTTTTTTTTAAATTTAAAATTATATACAACAAACAAAAAATGACAGTAATTCAAATTATTTAAAGTTCACATTCAAAGCATAAAAAGTAGTACCCTATGAATATCACATGTTTGTTTAAATATTCAATTTTACAACTCGTTTTCCCTCTTTACCGAATCGCTGGTATTTTTGTTTGTAAAGGAAAGTTTCTAGATTGATTTCACATCATCGACAACTTTTGTATACAGCTGTTGTTGGAGCGATGGAATACACGACTGAGTTTTATTGGCTAGGAAGGCGTAGTAAGTCCTTTCTTCGAGTGTTTCGGTACAGGAACAGTTCCATCTTAATATCTGTTTTGTCAAGCATGCACTTTCGCAACCTGTTCTTGTCGGTTTGCACGAAGCTATCGGCTAAACCGTTTAACTGCGAATTGTCGGAATTTTGGAAGTTCGCTGTATGGCTTCGTGGCCGGCATGCAGTTGTGTAAGTATTGATTGTTTTTCTCTCGTAGGAATGAATATTTTATTTCCTTTTCTCAATAGAACATCGTATTCGCAATGATCATGCCGCGAAAATTCTAGTATGATTATACTGGAATACTTATTTTGCGCACTACCTCTCGTCTTGCCCTTGGCAACTAGGGGTTTTTTTCAATCGCGGATAAGTGTGTCTACAATAAGATCACGATCGGCGAGTAAGGTGTTATATTAAAGCGTCGACTGTAACTGCGATGTTTATGGTACTGGTTGAGATGCCTGAAGATTTGCTGTCGGCAACACGTACGACGAGCTTGCATAGGCTTAAAGAAGAATGCCATTTTATAAAGCAGATAACTGGAAACCTCGGCTTGTTTTATTCTCTCTCTCTCTCTCTCTCTCTCTCTCTGCTCTCTCTGCTCTTTCTCTGCTCTCTCTCTTACTCTCTCTTCTATCTCTCTCTTTCTCTCTCTCTCTCTCTCTCTCTCTCTTTTGTACATCATTCCGCATCCATAATATACACATATACATAAAAAAATATTCTGTATTGAATTTTGAATACAAACAATACGTACATAATACAATTCCACAATGTTAAAAAAAACTACCCTAATTAGCAGATGGTTTGAGCACCGATTTTGGAAGGAAATAATAATATCACATATAATAATGAGGGTGGTGCTAATAGTTTTTGCGTTTTTTAGAGCTCGAAAATTATAAGAATACTTTCATGAGATAACTTTTAAAGTTTATCTGATTATCTGATCAAAGAAACAATATTATTTTATACGAGAACCTCAAGAAAACATGCTAAAATATCATTTATTACAATGTAATATGCTCATAGGCGGTTTGTTAAATACACAGATATAATTCTAGAACATAACAACATTCATATTACATATGTGTAATTTCTCATTTCCCTTTTATTCGATATATGTTAGATATGAATATAAATGCGTATATAACTAAAATGTATCGTGTTTGACCTAATTAGATTGTGAAAGCGACAATAAAATAATTGCCAAGCGCTCACGAGTTGCGCCATAACAAGACTCATTGTTTATATATATATATATATAGTTATCGAACACGTTCTAGCACTGCTTACTGTTTAATCCCGACTCAGTAACTGTGTTTTATTTTGTAATTAAAGCGACTTGTATGACATGAAACTTTACTAGGGATTCGTACAATGAGGCTAAATTAAAAGACTTCTTAGAATCTTATTGTTGTTGTTTTTCAGTACGCTGTCTACTAACAACAAAATATGTATAAGTTGTCTAAAGTTTGTTCTATACCAGCATCATTATGACTACATGTCTTTTTGCGCTGTCAAGATATAGATATTTAAATATTTCATTGATTTTTACCGTTGACGACCATTGGAAAATGCAAATGAAATGAAAATGAAATGAAAATGAAATGAAAATGAAATGAAAATGAAATGAAAATGAAATGAAAATGAAATGA
>JANSTU010001316.1:0-19122 GCA_027564075.1 Bolitophila hybrida
TCCGTTTGTTGCCCGAAAGATGGGATAAGATAGTAGCTTCAGACGGGCAATACTTTGAACATTAAGATTGTTTTGATCTTTGAACAATAAAGCTCGAAAAGTCATGAATTTACCTTTAAAACTTAGTTGTAAACCTATTATTTAATGTTAAATTATTTTACTGAAAAAATCTTTTTTGTACTCAAATAATTAATAATCTAGCAGTGCTCTTATTAAATAAAAATATTAACAATTTTGGAAGATATTTTAAATTACTATTTGCTCATTTTTTAAAAATAAAATGAAATCCCTATTTGGTGATTCATTCATATAATTTTTCGGAACAACAGGTTATTAGCATATTGCTGCTTCCAAACCAGCGGTTTAAATCGGTAGTCCACACTAACTGGGATTATGCACGCTGCAGTTGACCTCCTAAAGAGGTTCTTTCTCCACAGAGCTAAAATGTACACCGGAACTGTACAAGTATTTGTTGACTTAGTTTTCAGATGTAACATATAGGAGTTTTTTCAAACTAATTTGACCATAATTTTATATTAATAGCATGTGGTCACTCAGCATTTTATATATTATATTATATTATATAATATTTACTATAATTATGCTGTTATATTATATATAATTTAGCCGAATGGTCCTTTAGTCAACGGGGAATATTCGTTATTTTTGACCAGGTTCAGCCAGCTTTGCGAACCATATATGTGTCTTTATCTTACATTAATTGGTAGAACCGATTCATAAAAATGACTGATTCCAAATTTATTATCAAAAGTGTTATCTGTATCTGTTAGAATTGGTTGTTGGCAAACGTTTTAAGAATTTCAAATCGATCCAGCTTTCCCAAAACCAGTGTTGCTGATGTTTTTCTGTCCCTTCATCCACCTTCATTCATTAAATGAATGTGTGTACATATTTATTGACCTATATTCGTTTTAGAGTTGTGGCTAAATTTGTATCTTTTTCATTGTGTTTCAAAAACACCTAAATTATATTTTTATATATTTTACGATACAAACGAGATTTTGTAATACTTCTGCAAAGTTGTTTTTATCAGTGTACATCTTATGTATCACTTATTAAGAACAAGATTTAGACAAGATGACATTTTGATGAAATATATATCCGCATTTTTTATAGTTCTAAAAAATCATTAAATTATTCCAATCTTTTCGTTGAAAAAATCACAAAAAGTTGAAGTGGCTCTATGTATTCCTTTATTGAACTAATCGATTCATATAGTGGACTTTACAAAAAATAATACTTATTCTAGGATTTTGTATTGTAACATGTCATTATTGGGATCATATTTGTAATTGCGTGTTTTGACTGGTCATTCGAGTTGACAACAACATATTTATTATAAAAATAGTTAAAAAATGTAAATGTAAAGTTATTCTATCGTTAAAAGCAGTAAAAACGTTGATTGATTTATAAGTTATTCGACAATATCATACAGTTCATGTATATTCAATTTGATAATATCGATGAATCCAATATACATGTTCAAAACCAATATAACCTTGTATACCCGTCATTCTGATCTGGTACATGCTAGCATTATAATCCACTTATAACTGTTTATGTAAACGCTTAAGTGTGATTAATTGAAAAGACCAAAGAGTTCATGTGCCACCTTCAGCGCACATTGTACTCGTATAAATAATTACAGAAATCTCCAATTGTGTACCAGCTGCATTCTGAACGTCTGGCATCATACACACACACACACATCGTAATCCAACACAAATCACAGAATCGTGCAAAACTCTACGGTAAATATCACAGTCCGTTTTTTTGTTATAAAAATTAATTTACATAGTATTATTTATTTAAGTACAGTGGCGGTGAGAAAAAGGTGTGTTGTGGTTATTGCCTATGAGTAGGTCTGTATGTTCATCAGTACACGACTGCACCTTACACTTGAGGACAACCTCAACCTTTTATTGTTTTTTTAAAAATGTTATTTTCATCTTAATAAAACCCAATAAAATATGACTACATTTGTACAGTAAATATAAAAAATATTTTGTAAGTAATATTTAAGGAAAGTAAAAGGTTTTTAATGAGGAGAAACATAGTCTGAAAATTCCTATGATCAAATTATAGTAAACAAATATATGAAATACAAATCCTTTTGTAAATTTGTACTTTATGAAGAATACCCACACTCACATTTTTTGTTCACTGTATTGAATACCGTTTTTGTTTTCAAAACTCAAATTACAACATTAGGACGCATCCGTTTTAAGTCAATAGAAGACAAAAAAACAATTCCCGATACTTTTTTGATATTATATTATATTATATATATTATTATATATATATATATATATATATAGCTAGTAATATATATAGCTTGTCCGGCAAACATTGTTTTGCCTTAAAAAATGTGTTAAAAATATAATTTTATTTCATTTCAGAAGTTTCGAGACGAATCGAGTTAAGTCAGTCCAAAAAAAAGTCTTACTTAATCCACCATTTGAATAACTCAACTAAACATTCCATCACCACAATAATTTTTCACTCTTTATTTCACCCTTACCATTCATCCTTTCCTTCTACAGTTTTTGTTTTTGAAATTTATATTATAAATTTCATGATTTTTTCGACTGTTACGAAAAAAATAAACGGCTCGGATTTGTCCACTATTTTAGCCGAATATGTGTGCCAAAAAAGCAGTTTTAAGAAAAACGCATTTAAAAGTTCATGCTATTATATTATATATTAATCTAACTGCTGCAACTTTCTAACTACTTCGAATATTGGATAAACACTTTACCAGGACAGGACAGGAGTTTAGGACAATTTATGCAAAAAAACCATCTAATTTAATAGCCGTTTTTTCTAAAGAAGTGGGTTCAGTTGCTAATATATTTTATTCATATCGCCAACAATCACAATCAACAATATTATGTTTAAATATGTTTAGTGATGTCACAGAAAACACCTGCAGCTTTAACAAATAGACTACACAAATGATTATCGCACGATAGCGCGATGCACAAATGCATTTCCACTAAAAACGTGCTCAGCAATTCAAAATACAAATAAAATCAATAAATACACACAACAAAAATATGTAGACACACCGCGCAACTCTCTGATATGTTATATGTATAATTATAAAATATTATTCGATTACAACATAGCCAATACGATGTGTGGTGACTTACCTGTTTGACAACATAAATAAATAGTAATGCAATACCAAACAGTAAAAATGTGCAATAATGGCAATTCTTTATCGACGCACGCGGTCAATTCGAATTAAAAGTGCATCATTGAAAAGAATGCACAGAAATGCATACAACCTGTTCAGAAGTACAGTGGCGATCGTCACAATCAATGGAAGTCGCATAATTTAAATCATGTATATATTATATAGATAGTATTAAGTAAATGAACTCATATCTTGTATAGTAATGAATGATTTGCAATAATACTAAAATTTAATAAAGCTTGCAATTTGATTTATGACGCATCAAAATAATTTGTTCGTCAAAACGCCCCCAAAACAATAATTAAAAGCAAATGCAGGCCGCAGACAATTATGCCTAAATAGAAATGATAATTGCATCATGAATCTGGCTTGATTGAGCTTTGTGTGTGCAAAAATGGCTGTTTCATTGAATCGATGATACATTAGCACTATGGAGAAAAACATAATATATTTATAGCATTTAGCTTGCAATGATTTATTTATTTATATATATATATATATGTTTATTTGTGGCCATTCAATATTTAAGTGACTGTGCATTGTATTGCCACAAATAAATATATACCTATAAGTTATATGCATCGATCGCACTCATATGCCATAAAAGCGCGCGTATTTGAAGCAGACACGCGGTCTGTCGAAGGCAAATGATTGATCAATGACCTAAAACCACTCAACAAATGGTTTTCGCCGCATACAATTATACTGTACTCGTATATTATTGGCTAAATGCAAAAGCGTTCTTAGAATATGTAGCTATATAACTTACAAGAAGCACTAAACGGTTTTTATCGCTGATCTAGTTTTTTTTTGTTTGAAATGGTTTGTAAGACATTTGTATGCAATTGGCGAAGATCGAAATCGTGGGTATTTAATTGGATGTTCTTTTTGAGTGCTAGCGATCGGTTGATCTACAAATCTACATGTTTTTTGTGTGTCGGCTGTTAGCTGTTAACTTGCAATTGGACAATTTGTCGAATAAATTTATCATGCGAGTTCACGGTAGCATATTACGTATGTAATTAAGATTTATTGGTTACCGATGATAATTAGATTATTTTTATACAGTATTCGACTGACCGTCATTACATGCACCATAAAGAGCCACGATTTTACAAAAATCTTTCGATATGGAAAAAAGGACCTACATTTTGTTTTTGGGGTTTATCTTTTTTTTAACAAAAGTGAGGACAAAGGGTAACTTGAATTGTAAAATATCAATAGAAGAAATAATCGAAGCATGGAATTAAAAGTGTTTGGAGATTTTTCTTAATTATTCATACGTATTTTTAAAGTTAAACATTCCTTTTTTTATTTATAATTGGTGTTTTTCAATACATGCAGGCGAGTATGCATTACTTTATTATTGTTCTTTTGGTATAAAGTCACTGTGTGTGGCAAATATCCATATAGATTACTGCTCTAAACTCATAATTCGATTCGGGTCGATCATATAGGGTGTTTTTTCGGGCCGAGATCTTTGAATTAAATTAAAACACCCACATTGGCCATAACTTTATATCTTTATTAGAAATATAATTTTATGATAAGATTGCTAGAAAACTATTTCAGGCTTACAGCCATAATACACGGCTTGTTTGGACGAAGCGTTGTCGAATGGACCAATTTTCTCTTTGTATGGTCTCTGAAATATTGCGAACATTTGCTTCCAAGTGTCCAATTATTGAAATTATGCGTTCGTCGAATGTTTCCATCAATAAATCGATGGTGAGGTACCATATGTGTCATGTAGCTAAGTCTTGATTAAACCAAAAGTCGTCAACGCCGAGGACGTTTAATAGCGCCACCAGTTATCACTTATCGCGGTATCGATGGTCGTTGACGGTAACAATCGGTCCAGCATAATTTCGGAAGAAGTAGGGACCGTCACCAGCCCAAATACCGCACCAAACCGTACATTTTGTGAAGATGGAGTGTAGATGGAGAGGTGTTTCGAGATCCTCTTTTGGATTCTCCAAATAAAGAAATTTTGCATAATAAAAACCCGTTAAACCAAAAATAAGCTGTAGAGTTCGATGGTGAATGTGTCCTCAAAATCATTCATAAAGTTATTGGACAGAGGCCCAAGTGTGCACGATGACGAATCGATTCATTTGGGTTGTCCTCAAAACATTGCTCAACAGCGGTACGTACGGTTTTAATTTGCACGTTATAATTGCTCGGATGGACGATTATGTCAACCGTAAAATGAGCGTAAAGACGGATAAACTGAACCACGTTTATTAAAAATACATAATAAAAAATTGCAAGCGTTTGAGGCGTGAGTATATATAATGGTGATATGGCAAACCTTACTGAGTAGAAATGACATATGGTTGCCAGACACGGCTAGTCTGTCGCTATTGAAAATCTAAAGTCTAAAATCCGATGGAAATTAAATGTATTTAATATTCAAATTTATTTTGCCTAAAATACCACTGTTCTCAGAATCGATGAACTAAATCTTTATTTAACATAAAAATTGGAGTGGACTCAAGAAGACTCGTCTTCTTTAATATAAAAATTAACACTCTCTCTATAGAATATTTTGTTGAATTTCTGTTAGGCGGATTTACTATGAAACATCCGTCTTTATTAATTTATATTATATTTATAATTTGTAAAGAATCCTAAACCACCTATAAATATTGTAAGTCAAAAACTCTGTATTTTATGAGAAAAAATTTGGAATGAATAAAATAATATTAATAATAAATTACAAATTGATGCGTATTTAGAAACATATTTTTGAACAGGTAACACGAATTTATAGATATGAAATCGTGCATGCATTACGACACGAGTATAAATGCATTTGTGGTTATTTTAAAAGTGCGTGATGTGTGGCATGACATAATTTGATGTATTTTGAATTATAAGAGTATTCATTGCAAAAATGCTATTCCTAATAATATCTTAGTAATTACTGTATATAAAACTTATAGCCTGCTACTTCTTATATTTTTGACTAGACTTGATGCTTTATAGTCTTAGCATAACTGCGCATTTTTTCTAAAAGCTTGTTACTGTGCTCATTTCCGCTGGCTTCGTTCTCCAATTATTGTGGCTTTTGTTGTTGTAGTCTTCTGGAGCTCGTTTTGTCTATGTGATGTTCTTTTTACTCCTCCATACAACTTTTTTCTTCTGTCTCACAAACTTTTCTCTCACTTCTTCCGGCGGAAAATTTAACAAACTTACATACTAAACTTAAATCTAACATGAATCATGTGCACAATTATTACTCAAACTTAAATATAGAGTGTAATTTTGATTTTTTAGGACCACAAAATTGAATTATTTACTACAAGATTTTTGATTTTTTTTTCGTGCGTTTGTTGCAATCTAAAAAAGGGCCGTGTGGGGTTTTTGAACAACCTCAAGTAGGCTCTTGGCTATTCATCATTTTCACCGCCTTTTAACATTTTAAAATAGTCTAAATAAATGTCATTCAACATTTCTATTTTACTACCTAATTACTCAAATCCATCACAACATCCGGAATATTAAAACGATATTTTTTTCGCACAATCACTGCATAATATTTTCGTAATCTGATCATTAAATATCAATATTATTACACATATTTTTTTACGAGAGTATTCGAGTACGCCAAATAATCGCGAAATAAACGGAACACAACAAAAAAACACAATAACTCACTTTCTTTTCTCAATCCTTTTAAAGCTGCAAGCGGACACCAGACAAATGCCAGCTTAGCCAGAATTTGTAAAAGATATATTGTTTACCAAAAAGTCGTAAAAAATGTCTTCGGATTACACATTTCTTATATTACACTCTTTTCTTATTGTGCTTATATATACTTTTGTTCGTAATATATAAATCACAATTTTTTGAACTCACCTATAAATACGGCAGCCTCGTCACTTGTCTCTTACCACAAGAAGTACGATATTATTATATAAAAAAATTAACAACAAAAAATATGATTCACATTAAAAAAACTACGTATCTGAATCTGTAACTTTAATACCGTTAATAGCTTGTGACATATTAGTTTACAAAACAAAGTGTTGCTTTCATCTGGCGCTCTTCGCCTCTGCTTACCACCTCCATCACGCACACACACACACTTTATTGGCGCTATAATATACCGCATTACTTTTATACCTATAGTGTATTGAAATGCACATTTAAATGTCAACGTTATTATATTTGTTTGCAGAGAGAAAGTCCACTGTGCGACGGGTCTTTTCGAGACGCCACCGCATCATGTCTGCTTGCATATAAACTGTATTTTATTGCTACAATGACATTTGACCTTCACGTGCTTGGATAGGGTACTTGTAAATGTGCAATATCACGCGAGACTTGTTGTTTATGTTCTGGGCGATCGCGCGCGCAATATTGTGAATGCATCGTCGGAAATGCACAAGCGGTCATAAAAGAAAGCTTTGATGTGTTTATACTATAAATTAATGATATATATCATCTGCACGAGTGAATTTCACTCTAATATGTATGTATAATTGTATATATATATATTGTATATTCTAAATTGTATAGATATATTCAAGAGTCGTGCGCTTCCTCAATGCAAGCTATGCACAAAGAAAGAAAGGTACGCATCAGTAAAATGGCTTGCAAGCAGAAAGCGCTAGACACCCGCGTATAATATTGATTGAAAAAATGAATAATAATACAGTATGTTTTTTAAGCACTATTACTTAATAGTATGGTAGGTATACCGTACAGTACCAGACATTTTTTTAGTAATATAGTAAAATAATTTATTCAAATTTGTATGGATACTCTTTGTGGTGCTCCTGTGTTCATCAAAAAAACTCTTAATAAATTCAATTTCTGGTCAATGTGATTTTTTTTTATTTTCACTGATCATTACTTTAGTGGTAGCAGGGGCGCAGTGGTCTAGGTTGCTGTTCATAACTCAATGGTCGTGAGTTCAAACCCATTGCAAGCTAAACTTTAATAACAATGATAACCAAATATTTAGTATAGTACGGTTCAAAAGTGAATAATTTATATGTATGTTTATCCGATATTGTAAATAAACCTGTAACGCACACCGACGGTTCGCGCCACATATATTCCACCCACACATTAAACGCCACATATCCCCACACAGTACGCAACCAGTCTGCATAACCAACCAAGTTTGTTTTTCAAGTTAACGAACTACGTATGTCCGTTGGCGACGTTCTTTCCTTTTGATCCGGAACATCACCAACGATGGACGTCTTTTTCAACTCTATCCCGTTATCGCGATACGAGTCACACCAGGTAACTACGAACAAACATCACATACATCGTACGAAATACAATTCATCACATACATTATACAAAAACAGATATAAAACGAATAATCCACACAAGAGTCGCCGTCGTTCGAACTTGAACGATACACACAAGATCGCCACACTACGCTACGCTAAGTCATCATCAACGCTGTATCGACCTTCGGACCATACCAACGTGAAATCATCGTTACCATCCACATCGGAACGCCCAACTTGTGCCATCATCATACAAACACCGAATTAACGGATCGCCTGTGCTCTCAACGACACACACTTGAACGCCGACATCAAAGCCTTACGTTGCTTCTAACCGCCCCGTCGTTTCTAAGTGTGGTCGGTGACATCAACAAACCACAAGTGCTAGTGCAATCGCATTCCTAAAAATACAGTGCGTACCGTTAAGCCTATTTGCTCGTAATAAGTGCCTCCACTTCCAACATGCATAATACATATAACAAGTGAAACAAGACACACCAATGAAAGACTCGAACAATAAACAATACTAGCAGTGCGTAAATGACACCACGCACTCATACACTCACACTATATATAATTAGCATAGGGTAGTTAGTTTGAGGTAGGTTAGTTTAAGTACCTTTTGTTAGTTTTATGTTCATAGTGAAATAAATTGTTAGTAATTTAGTTTTAATCTTCTTTTAGTATTAGGCTTAATTGTAAATTCTCCTTCAGAGCCGAGGAGTGCTACAAACCCTATATTCTCGGCATTGTTAGACTAAAAGCCCCAAATCCTCTAATATTGGACTTCAATTAAATTTATTAAAACCATAAAATATCATGAAACCTTTTGTATACAGATAGAGAAAAAGCTTTTCAGTTGAGACCAACTATGATTACAAACCATTTATTTTATATTACAATTACAAAGTTTCAGCTAAATCCAAAACCCCTTATGGGAGTTAAAGTTTGGTAAAATTGGGATATATTTAATAGAGATTGAGACAATAACTTTCATTTAAGTAAGTATTAGCTTTATATTAAAAAATAAAAACCACCGCCATGGCCCAGTTTTATAAATGTGGACTTGCTTACCACATTTGTTACATATGTTATAAGAAAATTATTTGAAATTTAAAATTCTTGGTTGATATGGTAATAAAAGCACAGGAGCAAACGATGCTAAAACAGAGGTGTAAGCCGACCGGCCGCAGACGGCGAGCCGCCGAAAAGTGTGTCCAATTCGGCGGCCGCTGTCCGATGCTACTTAATGGCCTTGTCCTAAGAATTAAAAAAATGGCTGGCTTGAATCGGTGGCATGTATAAATAAATATAAAATATAAATATAAAATATAAATATAAAATATAAATATAAAATATAAATATAAAATAAAATAACAGGAAATTTAAAAACATATTTATTAGAGTTTTATTCAAATAAATAATAATAAGTATGTACTTATACAATAATTCATACATTTATAATTCAACTTCAACAAAACCTTTTAAGTAGATTGTTTTTTAAATATTGTTATTAAAAAAACGAATACACGATTTTTTTGCTTTTTCGGTGGCGGGTGAACCTTCATATTTTACCACGCCACCGGAAATGTATCTCCGGCTGACAGCAATTCAACCAATTTCAAAGTTGAGCCAGTTTCAGGAAAATGTTTAGTACAACTGGTGTCTTCCCGGAAGAAAAGGGTTATTACACGACAAATTCCACATTGATCAACTTTCACAATTACAAATAGAAGTTTAATAGAAGACAATTGTGAAAAGTGCCTACTTTATTCGATATTACAAAGTTAGATGTATTGTTTGAAAATTTCAAGTAATTTGGTGAAGAATTGAAGGAGGAGTAACATTTCTTTGTGCATAAACGTGCAGGAACACTTGAATATGGGCCTGGAATCGACGAGTATATATATTTTTTTTTAAATTCTCATCTTATACACGTATAAATGTATGTAAAACTTTAATCGCGTTTTTCTCGAAATGTTGTATTCAAAGTCGGTGTCCATCAGAACTCAGCGAATATGCAACCGAAAAATGTTATTTTTTTACTCAAAAGACCCCTTAAAACAAACCAAGTATATGGCGGTATATGAGAATCCGAGAACCTTTATTCGGCGTCGTTCGCAACAACTTGATATTCTGAGAAGCACCATACAGCGAATTCTAAAGAAGTACCTTCCTTCCTTCATCCCTACAAGATTTAGCTGACACAAGAGCTTAAGCCAAGAGACCATGTTCCGCGCCGGCAATTCGTTGAATGGGTGCTGGAACAAAATTAACTGGACCCCGATTTTTCAAAGAAAATTATAGTCACCGATGAGACGACGCATTTTCATTTGGGTTTGTTTGTTTCGCACTTGATTCAGGAGAAACAAATGCACCCCCATCGAGCCACTTTCAGGTGTGGATTCTGGGAAGGCGGCGTGATTCGGAATTCCGATGTCAACAAATTTCATCAAAAGGGCCAGGCTCTGCCGCCAGACCCACGTGGGCCATTTGCATTGTTCTAATCCCACCGCAACATTTCTACTTTAAAATGCAACAAAAATATCAGAAATCACCAAAAAAACGTTTTTTTAACAAATTAAAAAAATCATTTTTATTGGGACACTATTTATATTTAGTTTTGTAAAAGAAAAAACAAAGTTTACCAAATTTGGAAACTATATTTTTTTAAAATCCAAAAAAAAATGTGCTGGAGGTTTTTATTGATTTAAATATTACATACTTTTAAAATTATTCAAAACTTGTTCTTTTAGTTTAACATCGCAATTATTATAGTTGTTTATTTCTGATTTTTTAAATGCATTAGAGAGCACAATTAAATATTGAAAATGTAGAGTAAATTTGTAAATATTGTGTTTAGTAAAATCGTACATTTTTCAATTTTGGAAAAAATATGACTTCATAAATCAAATATATGTATATTATTTATTGCAAAAAAATCCTATATAAGATTTGTTTGTGACACCATATATTCATATAATTTGTCCAGAGCGATTTATATTATGCATCTATTATATATATATATATATATTGTTACATATGTATATATATATATAAATACCTATATATATTCGTATTTATATATCTAACAATTTACTTTGTGAGCACACACTCATTGCTTTGTCTGTGTTCATTTTTCGAATTCATTCACCTTAACATATTTCCATGTCTAAGTGCGCATGCGCTATTCGATTATTTAGTAACAAGATTATATTTTATATACACCTTCGTAACTATATAAATTATATATATATATACAGCCTGGTGTGTACTTATATGTCTAACATGACATATTTGCATATTTGCAACAATAGTTAAATCAATACATGTATAAACAAATAAAATATAAACCAATCGGTTTGTAGCATTTTTTTTGTCTCTCTATTTTAAATACATTGTTATTATTTATTGTATATTTCCAATTGATAATTCATGCACAACACGTCATCGGATAGGCTTGCGCCGCTTAGTTGCAATATATGTATATATAAATAATGGCGACCTGCGTGTCTGCAATGACTGATTTATTCGAATGGATACGTGCTCACGATCCATTTGTACGTCGTTTGTATATGTTATTTCATATTTTCCTTTATTCGTGCTGTGCTTATCAGTTGTTTTTTTTTGCTTAAATGCTTGATGCGGAATTTTCTTTATCGATAAAATATGTTAAGTTTCGTTGGCTTTGTGTTTGCTTATTAATAATATTTGAATATATTTAATATTATAATATACAAAAAAATTATTAAACAAATAAGTATTCTATGAAATACTGATTTTTATATTTAAAACGCAAAGTTTAAATGAAAATGATTAAGAAAGATCAAGAGCCTGCACGTGCACTTAACATTGTGTTATTAAAATATAAAAATTAACATACTTAATCTTTTTGATATTATTGACTATATATTTTAAAACATTGATTGCAAATGAATATTAAAAAGAAATTGTTCTGTTTAGAAATAAGCGATAGCCGAGTGGGTTAACGCGTTGGCCTGGCTTATGGGAAGTCGTCGGTTCAATCCCGACCGGAGACCGAAGTGTTTTTCGAATGTAGCACTTTAAATCAGTAGGTTCCTCTTGCTATTAATAGCCTATTTCTGAAATAGATTATTGATTTGGAATAACGGATCATTATTGCCATCAATTAACACATACACATGCACCCTTTATAGAACAATAACTGTATGATGACGTTGATGATTCACGATTCCGAATATAAATAGCAAGATAGATCACGGCGCATAGAGATATCTCAAAAAATATGCGCATTTTCCCTGCAAAGTTGTTAGAGTCGCGTCAGGGCAAATAAAGACTCCTAACCATCGGGGATGTGTTGTTAGTGTTGGAGCACAGTAGCTCCAATAGGAGTAGCACAGTACAAACAGCACATTAGCATGATATATATAAATACTACATATTGCAGCATCTGACCAGCTCCCTTCTTCTTGTCCCAATGATCGGGGTACCGAACTTTCAAATTTCAAAATTTCAATTAAATTAGTTATTTCATCTCAAAATTCAAACTTTATTATAGTACACGAAGAACTTAAAGCGCTAATCAAAAAAAAAAAAAAAAAAAAAACAAGAACTACAACAATTTTCTAATTTCTGTATATCAAATGGTGATCGAATGCGTTCTGTGTCAATATATTAATTTGTGGATGATTCTTATTAAAAAAAAAACAAAACACATGCTTAGTATCAATCTCAGCTGCTGAGTTATTAGCGATTCAAATTTCAAGATATAATAAATAAAATGCAAAATTACAAATATAAATATAATATAAAAAGTTAAAACCGTAATGGACAATGAATTCGGTGTGCGGCATCGCACACTGGCCATATATGTGTCACAAGGGATTACAAGATCCTATGAGATGAGATGATGAGAATAAATGCTGTATAAATTATTAAAAAACGAATCGTATCTTGTGACTCGTGAATTATTTTTTTAGAAACAAATTATAACGCAAAAAAAGAATGTGTTTATCAAATCACGAGAAAATTAAAAACTATATTCTTCACATAAAATATATATAAAATGTTGCCGCCAAAAATAATTTTAACCCTTTTTACTTTATTTTCACAATTATATTTAGGAAAAATAAGTGTACGACGAAATCCTTTTAAATAAACCATAATTTAGATAAAATAAAAAAACATGTCTGAAGAAAAAAATACATTTGTATACATGGAGCTGATGAATATTGCCATTCTTGTGGGTTCTGTAACCCAGTTAAGAACATCACATGTATTTATCATCAACAAAATCATAGAAACTTACCCACAGTGACAAACTCAAGTTAGGGGTATTTGTACGAAAAGTTTTACGCAATGATTTTGATTCAGCATTTTGCTTTTAAAATTTGTCGAAATTAATTTATTATTTATCTTTTTGCTAGAAAATAGTATTTATTTCGGGAATACTATAGTTACAGTTAAAAATTAGTTGAAAGCTTTTAATTTAATTTAAAGCTTAAATCAAATTTGTTAAAAAGTCGACTGGACTTTTCTTTTGTAAACATTTAACCACATCATTATATTATTGATATTATTTACTTTTTTCACAAGCAATAATTTGGCGAAAATTAAATTCTATTGGCTTTTTATTTTTATCCATTTATTTTTGTTTTTTGTCTGTTAAAGTGAGGATATGAAATGGCTATCTTGGTGATTTAGAATCAAGAGACTTTATTCACTGATAATTGAGATTATAAAAACTATTAAATATTTACAGAACAGATGAAGATAAGAATTTTCTACTGCTGCTAGAAGTATTTGTAATTAAAAATATCACAAGATCCTAAAACGTTATTTAGAAGTTATAACCTGAAAATAAATGATGGTCTGTATTGGCACCAGGGTTTCGAATTCAGTAATGTCTATTTCGTGAAATATCAACATAAACGGAACATCGATTTACCAAAAAAGTGGATCAGATGAATTTTGATGACGTATTTTGTTTAAGAACATTCAATCCATTAATTATTGCAATGACTTACGGCTCATCCAAGTCAAATATAATTGTTGTTTTTTTTGTTTTGTAATTTGCAAAATTGCTTTAAGACGCAGTTATGTAATTAGCGTTCACGGATTTAATGCCGTTATAATGAATTTATTAAATTATATTAATATTTAATTTTATTTAGTTATTTAGTTAGTTAGTTTTCCTTTAATTTGGCTTCGGACACGATTCTTTGGCCCGAACGCAAGTTAGACTAGTTTTTTGGTTCTTTGTAGGAATAAAATTGAAAAATTATCTTGATGCTTTAAAAATATGTAAGACAAAAACATAAACACAAATATTATTCTCGCATTGACCCAGTATTAATTAAGATTCATAAGGCAGCACATTAAGTATAAAAGATTATAATCCATAGAACATATAATAGGGTGTCAAAAAAGGCCTGCGGTATTTTTATTCAATTTTCAATTATTCAATTTTCAATTATACAATTTTCAATTATACAATTTTCAATTATACAATTTTCAATTCGGCCTCCGACCAAAGTTGGAATCTTCTGCATGAGTGCTGCCTTCAAGCGGTCCAGTTGTTTGCAGTACAGGTCCGAATTGAGCCTGTGGCCATAGGGCAGCAGCTCATAGTGGATGATATCCTGCCAATCCCACCAAACACAAAGCAGAGCCTTCCTGGCCGTCAATCCGAGCTTGGCCACTTCACCGCGCTTCGACCACGACCGTTTTCGCTTCACGTTGTCGTAAGTGACCCAAATTTTCATCGCCAGTCATCCGCTTCAGAAACGGGTCGAATTTGTTGCGATTTAGCATCGATTCGCATGCGTCGATACGGTCAAACATGTTTTTCTGCGTCAATTCGTGAGACACCCATACATCGAGCTTCTTTGTAAATCCAAGCTTCTTCAAATGGTTTATAAGGGTTTGATGACTCATGCCCAGCTCTTGACCGATGCTACGGCTGCGACTATGCCGGTCTCTCTCGACCAATTCAGCGATTTTGTCGAAATTTTCGACGACAGGCCTTCCGGAGCGTGGCGAATCTTCGACCACCTCTACACCAGAACGAAAACGTTGAAACCAAAGTTGTGCAGTGGAAATGGAAACTGTATCGGGTCCATAAGCTACACACATTTTATTGGCGGCTTGAGATGCATTTTTGCCTTTGTCGTAGTAGTACTGTAAAATATGGAAATATGGATTTCATCTTTTTTTTGCTCCATGTTTGCAACGCTATAACTCACGACTGAACCAAGTGCGTGTGTTAGCACGTTAAGACCTTTCCAACAAGCTATAGCATCATACCGTTAGAAAGAAGACAATTTTAGCTTTCAAATAAAATATAATTTATGCAAATCGGATATTTATTTTTTATACATTAAAAAAATTATGAGAAACCATCTCTCCATTAGATAAGGCCTAAATTTGTAAATTAGTATTATTAAGAGTTGGCACAAACATCCGTTTCCATTTTGTGTCTGTAAAAACAGTTTAAAGTTAAAAAAGGTTATAAATTATTTACCCATAAAACCCTTCGGTTTTATGATATGCTTTGTGTTGAAATAATATTAAACATTGCGCTTGCGACCTGTACAGAATAAGTTGCCGTTTTTCTCAAGTTTATGTACCCGAAACAATCTAGTGATATTTAAGTTTACGGATTCCTTCATTTAGCAGAATAAAAACACACGACCCCATTATTTTATTTATATCTATCACTCAGGATGAACGGGAAATACGGACGTTATTTTCGGATGGTGTTTCAGGGAGTACGTGGGTAGATTCTATTTGCCTTATTTCAATGAGTTGTCTCAGGCAGCTGGTACAACCGGTTAATTCCGATAAAATTTTTTACTAAACATAAATATTAATCATAAATTAAACATGAAAATTAAAAAAAAGCTTTTTTGTTTATGTGAACTAATAAGTAATTGGTGTTTTGTATATATTTTATTAATTAATTAGGCATTAGTTATAAAATATGATTAAAAAGAACATATTTTTAAAAAAAAAGTCATATTTTTTACTGAACATTTTTAACAAACTGTTTTATGTAAAAATGAATTTATATCGATGACGATTTTAATGCTTTGCTACAATTTTGAACTCTAGAGACGCTTTATTGTCAGCCTTTTTATTTATAAAACCTATTGTTAATATCAATCCTATTTAATAAATATTTTTAATAATTGATTACGAGTAGAGTAAAGTAAATCTATTTAAATTAACAGTGGATGGTTGGCGTTGGTCTAGGCTGTTAGTTCTAATCCAGACATAAAATGTTAATGTATTTGTGATTGGGTATTTTAATTAATTTTTCCGAGGTTTTTCTAATTAATTGCGAAACAATTACATCTATTTAAACCCGAACAAATCATGAAAACACTGTAAAAATCTTTTCAATTTATAAATATTATTATTTTTATTTAAAAATGTAATTAAAATGCAAAACTAAAAAATATGTCATATTTTTTCAAGAAAAGAAATAGACAATTTAAACTGTTGCTATGTCAGGCATTTACGCTACAAATAATCGGAGAAACTGCCGCATGCCGTCACATTTCGTTGTCTTATAAATAAGCACGCAGTTGAACTTTGCAATATCGCACATCTCTATAATTACTCTACATTTTAAGAGTGTCACATTTTATACAGATATTTTGCATACAGTATGTATTTAATTAATGAATTAAACATAGGTACTATATATTTATGTATAGCATAAAAATAATGACTATATAAATGAGGATGTGGGTTTTTTTGATTAATTACAATAGTGTGCTGAAAAATAATGAGATTCTTAATTAAAAACAATGCGCTGCTGACTGCAAAATCAAATAATATAGACGTATATATTTATATTTGCGATTTATCGATCGCACGTATTCTGACATTACATAATTAATAATGACGTTTAGCTAACACATCAGCAAATTAATCGTGTATACCGCATGCGCGAGTTGTTGACAAGTCGTATATTTTTCAATTAGTTTTATAAAAATTCCTGGTTAAAAAATGACGAACACATGTTTTTAATCGCGCGAGCGCATTTAGTATATATATTTATTATATGTGATGTGAGAGACACGTTTTTGCGTCTTTTTTAAAGCGGATAATTAATATCTTTTAGCAGAATCGCACACACACACATACTCTTATCTTCAGCAAATGAGTGTATGTATATTATATGCTATATATAGTGATTGCACATTTATAGTATATGCATTAAAAACATGCACGCTTCGGCAATTTCAAAAGAACTTATTGCATCTAGCGGAAAATTGATAAATAAATTCGAATTAAAACGTTTGACGGCATGCGTAATTAATTACAATTAATCGCTGAGTAGTTTTGACGATGGAAATTGAATATATTTATATAATATTAAAATCAGTATTTTTTAACACTTTAAAATTCACAGCGGCACAAATTGATATTTTGTGGCTTGTGAGTGTGTGCGTAATCAGTAAAACGGTACTTGTAATTCGCAGAGTGTAAAGCTCCCGGCCCTAGCAAACGAGGCCATATACCCACTCGCTCAGTGTGCAAAAGCAATAAAGCAAATACCGAAATCCTATCATCCCCATATATTACAAACGCCAGTAGCTTTACGGGGCCTGAATGTGATGTGTTGTGAGTGTATATGGGTTGCTTTCCAGCGTAACGTTATCTATTCACACATTGTACCGCACACATTCAATTTTAGGTGTAGGAAATTGAATGCGCCATGCTCACACATCCCTGTAATGCGTTGCGCTCGATGCTAGCACATGCGATGCGATATGCAACATGCGCGTTTTATAATATATATATATATTGGTAATGTATATTTTAACGCCCGCCCGCCCAATCGAGTTGCGTCGGTCGCGTTGTCGCTTATGCGCACATAAACGAGGAACTGCAGGCGTCAAAAAGCGCGCCCAGACTCTCGTGTATACATACATTTAGATCCGGTGACATGTTTTAGGTGTAATTTGCATATTTTAAATAGCTCAGGGCTTATGGATAAATGTATATATATATATACATAGAATCTAGAATCTGGACGCACTCACGCACGCAACATGTATATTCCAGAGATTGATATATAAACTGTAATTTTCACTTGACAGTTTCCCATCAGACGTATATATTTACATAGTTAGTAAAATATATATAATGATGTTGTTTTTGAATATATATGCAAATACGTTTCGTTGAAACCTGTTGCATACGTTTAATTGCTGCAGTAAAAATTATTAAATCTCGGACCTAACAACAACCGGTACATATTAAATCTATCTATATATATATACAGACCTTTCCCCTACACAGATACGAAAAGAACAACGCAATTTTCACCCGGTAAATGTGTCTACATTTGCATAGTTATAATTTCCAAGCAATTTGAGTATACCAAGAGGGTGGTCCATAGCAAAGATATATCGATGTATAAATTGGTCGATTTCAAATATATGATGGGGTACAACTAGGAATACTATTATTTAAATCAAAAAACATTCCTCCAATATTATCAGTAGAATACTGCTACAAGCATATTTGAAATAATATATTTATACTAGAAGCACCCTTTTTATCCGAAAATATATACCGAAGTCAAGTGATATACCGACGTTTTTTTTCTACATTTGTCTGAATTGAACTGTCAAATTAGTTTTTGTGCCCAGT
>JANSTU010001327.1:0-19106 GCA_027564075.1 Bolitophila hybrida
AATATGTCGATACTATTGAGGTGCGGCAGCTATATAATATATGATAATCACACTCTAATAACGAAATAGTTCAAATATTTGTAAAAACTGAAATAGCTTATATACAAATAACTGTTAAATTCGGTTTGCGATTTGTGAGTAAAAAGATAAATACTTTAAATAAAAATAAATTATTAAAGACACAATTGTAACATAAAGTTGATTATTTCATAACGGACCTACATATTATTATTTATATATGGTTATAATATAATTTATATCAATCATATATCAATCAGTACATTTTGAAATTCTAGATTGGCATTTGCGACAATTCTGCTCTCTGTTCACGCATTCCCCACGTCGACATCATCATTAGCATACTTCAAGATTAGAATATTCTATTTATGTCCTATATATAGATCCGGGCAGCAGGCACGCTTATAATTGTTGTGAGGAGAGGCCTCTTCGGAGTTCATGATTGCAATATATGAATTCAAGATAAATTGTTGAGGTCAAGAATTCTGTAGACTCATCAGTGCTTTTGTGTTTCATTATTTTGTTGTTCGGTGATAAGCTTTAATTATGTTATAAATATATACATTATAGTATGTTGTTGTCTGTGAGTCTGGTTTTATAAGGTTTACTTTAAATGAGTCAGTAAAAATAGTAATTTGACAATTTTAAATTATTGTGTTTTTTAAATAATTACAGAATCGACGTAAAGTAGACTACATATAATTCGCTGTTTACAATACATGTCAAAGGCAATGTGAACAACCTCTCAGATAAAAAATGATTTGAGTAAATATAAACATCTATATAGCCCACTTATTCGATACGCTGTTCATCTCACATGTTATTTACTGTTTTGTATAAAGAAAAACAAATAAATAAATTCTTGTTCGGCATTAACACAATCTTTCATATTTTTTTTCAAGACGAGCGACGAGAAGCCGACCAATAATATCCGATTGAAATGTTGAACTTTGTATACATCTCACCGATCTCGTCAGTTCAGTATAGAAAGTCTCTCTGAAAACATATAAGATATGTAAGTAATAAAATACGCGTTTGTTAATTAATTAGAATATAACGGTTTAATTGTATTCTTAGGATCATTCGATTGTGGATGTTGATGTTAGCAATTACCATTAGGGAATCCTTTGGTCGTCCCGAGCAATATATTCGAAAATACTGTGGCTCTGCACTATCCGACCGTGTTTCTCGGATATGTGAGAATCGTGGTGGTTACAAGTCTATTCGGGCAAAGAGAGAAATCGTAGCAGAATGCTGTCACAATAGCTGTTCAGACACCCATGTATACAACTACTGTTCAAATCCAATTACTGAGGATGAGCTAAACGCAGCGGCATCCTTAACCTTACACACATCTCACATAGAACCTGCACGGGTTTTGAACAGGCAACTAAAAAACTTGTTGCCAACATTAAAACAATCCTACGTCGAGGAACCAAATTATACATCGTATGAAGTGGGCACAATTGAACCAGAATATAAATTGCATCCGGTTTTTGTGCCATCTAGATCGCGACTAATTATAAGGAATACACAAAGGTATTCCTAGAGAAATCAGGTAGAGCGATTTTGTGATATTGAATTTTTTTCATTGTGATAACCTCTATTGTTTCATTTACAACTTTGAGCTAACATAATAATTATTTGTTAAACTATTATTTAATTTTAATAAAGCGGTTTATTTCTTAAAATTTTATCAATATTTTTACTCGTCACTTAACAACTCGTTCTCAAACAAATCCTCAAAAACATTATGTATTTCCTTTATCATATCACCGGTTACCATGCTTCGTCCTTTTAGGCTGTACGCCTTAACATTACATTGCTTCGTTAGAATACTGCCAGCATAGCATGCTAACACAGCAGCGCTCTCAATATTATTTGTATGGTTTCCACCCATCAAGGCCCAGTGGTAAAATGTTGCTATTGCACCGGACAGCAGATCACCCTGGCCACCACAACGTCTTCCCGAACCGCCCGATCCACAAACGGTCATTTTACCTGTTGCTGACTCATATGTCAGATCATCAAAACCTTTTTCTAGTACAGTACACTTTTGGCCAAAATACTTCATCTGCTCTGCAAATGAGTTACGGTCTGTTCCAAACAAACGCTCGAACTCAACCTTATTCGGTGTCAAAATAACATTCGGGTAATCTTGGATTAAGCTTCGATCCTGTCCTATCAAAAAAAGTCCGTCTGCATCTATAATCAGAGGTTTTTTCATTCCACGACAAATTCCAATTAAAGCAGAAACACGCTCTATAATTTGCGTATTACGACCCAGTCCGGGTCCAATTACCAACAAATGTAAACGATCTATCCATGTTTTCATTTGATCGAATCCAGTAGCGGTGTCTAGAACAGGGTGTACAATTAACTCGGGACTGTACGATTTAATGACCGGCGCTGCAGCCTCGGCACAGAAAACATGAACCAGATCAGCACCGACAAGTAATGCACTGATGGCAGCAAAGTACGGAGCACCGGTATACTCAAGAGAGCCTCCGACAATACCTATGCGACCGGATTGACCTTTGTGCTTGGTACGCAACAGTTGAGGAACGATTTTACGAGCTTGTTGCAGTAAAATTGAACTTTCCATTTTATTAGTTTTTTTTTATAATCTAGGACACTTGTTTCGTATCTTCAGAGTAAAAAAACAGCAAAGATCACAGGCTAATACACGACTCTAATGCGTATTACCGTATTATTATTATTATTGTATAAAATTTTAAATACAAAAACAGACTGTCATTGCTTATTTATAGAATTTAGAAAGAAGAAACTTATGTTCCAAATATAATTGCCATAGTTGAATTATTATTTTTTTAATGAATAAAAATTTTAAAATTGACAAAGTCAACATTTTGTCGTTATAAGGTATTTTTTATCAGAAACATGGCTCAGGGTAGCGATTTTTGTGCTAATATTCATATGTAGTAACTATTTTAGATCGCAACCTAAAAGTTTATATTGTAGGTGCGTTGCAGTGCGTACGAAGCAACTATTTTCTATCCCAACATCGCACAAATATGGTGGTGTTATTCTTGTTTCTATTGTTTAATTTTTATGTTTGTCATAAATAAAAATAAATAAAAAATAAGATGAATTTATTTATAATAATAATAATAATAAACATGTTATTTAATGTTTCAACAAAAAACTGATCGTGTCGTTTAAAGCTACACTGCCGGGTTTAGCGATTTATGCAGATTATCTCAATTTCTGTTGATATAGATATGGCGTTGTATATCGATGAGTTAAAAAAAGTTAAATGATATGTCCAACTTTCGGTATACCAACTTTCGGTATATATTTAGTTTATGACATATTTTTTTAAAATTGAACATTTAAATGTTTCAAAATTTAATTTATATGTTAATTTATATTATTAATATTGCCTTGATTTTAGTGCATAACGTGTGTCGATAATGTTTGTTATGCATGGAGTTTAACGCATGTTAACATATGATAACCCGTTGAAACAATTAGGTAGAATTGTGACACAATTAAATGAGACGGAAATTTATTTGACCTCACGATCTCATTTAATTATATTTTTGAAGACCCAAAATAGATATTTTATTTAAGTTAAAATGAACTCAATTATGCACCGTTTCAGACAAAAGCATATTTGATTGTTTGCAAACTCCCTTGCAAATCACAGAAACCTGCCAAACTATATTCTCTATTAAGATAAATTTGCCGATATGATCTCCTGAAACAGCTTAATACATATTAATAAACTTTTAGATTTTATTTAAACATTAATATTATATATGTCAAATAATTTGATGTTTATCCTGATTGGCAATACTAGTTATATATATATATATATATGTCCGATTTTGACGTTACGTTTTCTTTGACATTTTACATAATTCTTTTTACCTTTTTATTTGCTGCTTTGATGTATTTATTGTTTATTTTTTCATACTGTGGTGCCTTAGTGCTGGTTCTGTGGTATATATTTACTTAACATTTAGTAAACAGCTTTGTGTTTTATTTAAATAGTACATTTGGAATCTCTTCATCTTAAAATGGAAAGAACAAATTGCAATGCGAAGCACATTTTATTCACCAACTGCACAAATAACAGTAAAACCGCTGCATCACTAATACAAGTTTGTGGCCAAATTCAAAATCGATGCAAATGTTTATCGGCTGAACTAAAGATTACGATCAGTGTATACTATGTCAATAATCCCACCGATTCACTTAACTCGTGTCCGTGTACAGTCTCACAGAGACATGGCAACTTTAAGTGTCTAATACCACTGTATAATGGAGAGAACATTATCACTGCAACGATTGCCCAATACACAGAATCAGTGCATCTATCCTGTATACCTCAAGACAATGGATTCTCGATGAAGATATTGTATATCATATGTGCTGGACATGATGGACGCTTTCAAACGGACGATATACTGGGCGGTAGCGTAGAGCAGGCATGTCGTAAGATTGACATTGGCATTCAGTTGATACAGTGCTTGATGGCAGAGAAAATGTTTGAGAGGGAATTTGGAAGAAAAACGTTTCAGGTGGTCGGTAAATGTGAACCGTTTAACAGTGGCTTGAATGTGGACGATGCTCGTAAAATGAATCAGGAACAGTTGTGGCAGTACTTTGCACGTGAAATTCTAAGTGCTGAATTTGGAACTAATGTTAAATTTGTTGCTTTCCTTGGGTGTACACGGTTTATGGGATCAAATTTTGTTGAAGCTAATGTAGCATTAGGTGGAGGTGATCTAGCTTTGTTCGGCAGTGGTTGTTTGTATGCATGGCCTGCGTGTTTAACCGATGTGTTAAAGTGTTTTGAGAATATCAAAAAAGTTGATCCTTTACGATTGTTGGATGATAGCAATAGCCGTGGAACGTACGGAGGCTGCTTTGCCACCACACTGGGTTCTGTATTTCATGAAATTGGACATTCACTGGATCTGGGTCACACAGAAACCGGAATTATGGGTAATGGATTTGATTTCATAAATCGTGTGTTCACCGTGGACAACTTGACAGATAATTTACCTGATAGACTCGTAACAGGAACTCAAGCTACTGAAAAGCAAAATGCAGATAGACGTTTAACAACATTTGCTAAGCCGAATAAATTTCTTTCAAATTATCAGCAACAGAAAGAGAATGACATGACATTCTTTGCCAAAAACTCAGCCATTACGTTGGCTTATCACCGATGGATAAATGGAACACAGATCACATCTCATATTTCAGGTTGTATAGTAATTGATATTGTACGGAGACGTGTTACGTCAAATCCACATGCACTGCGATTAATTGAATTCCGAGACCGCGTGACAGCTCTAACACTTTCATTTAACTATTTCTTAAATGAGGAGGTATACAGTTTCAATATTCCGAAGCAGATCTGCCTTGATTTGTGCGACATATTCGTGATAGATAATGGTGGAAACATACGAAAAAGCTAATAGTTTTTTTATTGTTGTTTTAATAGTATTTTTTTGTTATTATTTATCTACGCCGAATTTATCTTTTTACATGCAATAGCACATGGGAGATAAGAAAAGCATGAGTATATACGTGTTGTAATTGCATATATTAAACTGTCCTCTATTCTTATACTGATAACAAAAATACATGCGCCACATATAATCGTGTTAACGAACACTAATATCGAACACAAAAATTCTATAATAAAGCTCTTTTATGCAGATAACGTTTTAAAGACACATGACGTGTTGAAAGTCAGACGCAGAGCTAAAGTGTAGTATTTAACAATTTTTCTTACTTGTAATACACATAATTTGAGTGTATGTTTTAAATTACCATATCTATAATGACTACCAGTGAGCCAACTATTGTTTTTTCGAGACTCAACGGATTTCCAGTATTGTCGGACGAAGAAAAAATACTTACCGATGATTTTCTGCAGGCTTCCACCGAAATTGTGTCATGCATTGGTTAGATTTTTGTGTATTATATTTATTTTATTTATTAATAAAATATTTGTATTTTAGAAAAGTTTGGAAAATTGTTTGCACCCATTGTATATGATATGAATGGAAATATTGAGGTAAATATTTAATTTAAAAAAATACGGTTGATTGTTTATGATTGACTATTTTTGGCTCAGTGAGTTACAATTGTATAATTTATATATAGTATAATTTTATATTTCCAAATTAATACTTCATAATTTCAAAATATTGATTTCTTTAAACATATTCAAAACCCTAAAGTTTAAAAAAACATATTTTTTTATTGGTTTTTAGGTTAATCAAAATATTTTAATTTTCAGAAATTAAAATCGGTGTACGATCTTGAAAAAGAACAGCACAAATATCTAGAGGATATGATTTTGTTGGACATTAAGAGTAGCCCAGGAATATCTTCAGATTCCCTTTTATGGTTAAAACGGTAAAAACGAGTAAGTCCTTCAATTCTGTTCTTTACTAACTAATACAATTTCACAGTGCTTTAGAATTGATCGAAGGATTTTTTCGAAACATTTTAAATGACAAATCTAAGCAAGAGTCTCTGAAGCAACACTTAAAAGATGCGTACGCTAAAACACTGAAACCATATCACGGTTGGATTGTTCAAGAGGCTTTTTCGGTATACTAAGCATTAATGTTTTACAAAAAAATCATAATATCAGATATTTTTTCTAGTTCATCTACCGCTGGGTTCCATACCGATCTCAATTAGTTGGCCTTGACGATGATAACATGCATAACCTGCAATTGTTCCTTGATCCCATGGAAAAACATTTGACTCGCATAAATGCATTTTATGTACAGCATAATTTACATCGAAATAACAAAGCATAGTCTCTGCATTAGATACGCTCGCCAGTCACGCCCGCAAACCGACCGTTTTTGTCATTTGTGCTGCCATGTCGTTGCTTGAGTACCGTTGTCTGAAGATGGTACTGTTCTGCTCTATCATTGGAAAAGCGTCGCAGAACCCAGAAAGCAACAAATATCTGTACGGTTAGCAGACCAAATGTGATCGTCTGCACGCCCAGCGCAATGGCATAGTCTACAGTATGTTTTACAAGCATAAGATAAATTTGTATCGGAAAGCGTATAAGCGTGGTGAGTATCCAGTAAGCAGCCAAATCAGAAATCTGTAAATAAATATATTCTATTTATGTTCTAACTGTTGTTTTTTTCTAACTTTTTCGCCGAGATTTCCGGAGTATCCAAACCACAGACGTAAAATGTCAATCGGCAGCGCAATGACCAATCCGACGATTGTTAAGATTTTCTCAATTCTTGTGACTAATTCCAGCTAAATAAATTTGTTGAAATCTCAAGTTTTCTATATGCAAAACAAGAATGTGTTACCTGAATCCATAAATAGTAAATCGAACCAACGAAATAGGCAGGCAACAGATATACATTTGCACACAGTAGCATTTGCAGCAGCAGACTAGTCCCAGTCCTGAGCTCTACTTCATACGATGGCATATTTTGTTCATATATAGTTAATACATAGCGGAAGGTTATTAAATTAAAATTTACCTGTTACACCTTTTCCTTGATTGTCAGAGTAGTCCTCGGTATTAACATTCTCGTGGCTTCTAGAAATACTACTAGCAGAAATTTTAGTTTCTGGAATATTCATAATTATAAAGCCATTGATTTTATATTCTTAAAAAAAGGACGGAAAACCACCGCGATCTTTATAATGACTATATTTTGGCTTGGTTGTCAAAATGTATGCTATATTTTGGATATATTATCAAATTATGTATGTACATGTTCATTGCCATGGCAACCTAATAGATGATAAACAGGGTAGTTCATTTATTTAATTTGAATGACGAACAAAATCGATAGTCTAAATGTAAGCCTAAAGCAGCATTTTTTCATCCACGATGCAATTTTATAAATTTGGGGTTGCCGAAACACAAAGATATTCCATAGATACGCTAATTTGTTTTCGAAATGAAGCAAAATTTGACACCGGGCAACTTATCGCCATTTCATTCTTTTCAATGTAATTATTCATTCTCTGTCGCATTCAAAATATATTAAAGGGTCGATCACTACGTGGCATGAAAAAAGTTATTTTGAGGGTACATTTGTGCCTTCGAAAAATATTTTATAATGCAGTGCTGCTGAATAACATGCTATATATTAGTAATTTTGTTGCTGGCGTCATCACGAGAATTTATTACAAATTTAATTAATTTGTTGGTCAGCTTTATATGTTTAACTCTGTTTTTGCTAGTTAAGTAGTAATTTACAGGCGGTTACAAATAATATGTTTAAGCACACAGTCGTACGTATTTTTGACTACTTAAAACATCCTTATTTTTATGGATTATTATGATAAATTTTACAATCTACAAAAATTAATTATATTATTGTCTATTATATTGAGATCGGGCTTGTTGATTATTTCTTGTTTGTACAATGTAAAAGAAGATTTTATTTATTTTTATTTTAATGTCTTGTTTCAATATTCTTATTTTTTTGTATATTCCTTTATGGACATAGTTTAGTACCAATTTTGTTATATTGTTTAATAATTTAATGTTTTTATAATAAATAATAATAATACAAATAATAGTATTTGATTTGTTCTTTCACCACATAACTTTAATCGCATTTTTTATCAGGACTTGAACTTGAAAAAATACTTCTAATTCTTAATAAAACGTTTTTAAATATTAATATGAACATCTTTACGACTCTCAGAAAAATTGTTAAAAAAGTTTGTTGGCTAAAACGAATTATTTTTAATTTTATTCTAAGTAATGTTTTTTGGGGGAATTAACGACGTTTTCTGTTTTTTTTTTATGGTCATTATACTTAAAACACATTTACGACGTATAATATAGAATATATGGATTCTGCAAATTGTCTTACTTTTACTTAAGGAGTTTATAAATAAGCTGCCTGAGGATCCGTGTCGAAATAAAGAGTTATTGGATGCGCCAACCTGAAATCCTTAATAACCGTGTTACTTCGATTGCCTGGTAATAAAGACATGTATTACCATAGCCATAGCCGAGTGGGTTAACGGGTTGGCTTGACTTATGGGAGGTCGTTGTTTCAATCCCGGCCGGCAGACCGAAGTGTTTTTCGAATGTAGCACTTTAAATCAGTAGGTTCCTCTTGCTATTAATAGCCTATTTCTGAAATTTAGGTTATTGGTTTGGAATAACGGAACATTAATGTCATCAATTAACATATCAACACGCACCCTGTATAGACCTAAATCGTTTCGAAAAGTCATTGCGTAATATCATTTTCATCGCCACACGGAAATAGTGAAGTAATAGCAGGTCCAGAACAACGGATTTTTTCAAACAATGATTTGAATTTTTTTTGAATTTGAACGAAACATATGTCGCACAAAGGATTAAATGAAGTTATGAGAGTATATAATTTGCGCAGCGATCAATTTCACTTTGTTTGCCAAAGTGTGTACAATACAATTGTAAATTGTAAAAATTAATTCGGGAGTTAAAAAATATGTTTTATTCGTAATGGTGGTATGTATCGCCCGTCAGCAACAACCAACAAGCCCGGACTGTCTAATTCAACTCCAAAAAATAAACGATTACCAGCTTCAAGTTGGAACAGTCATAAAACTTGCAATCGTACTGTGTACATATATTTCTTACATTATTTTTTCACGAAATATAATAATAATTATATTTTTGCACACACACAGCATACATATCCAATATAATATATCTCGTTTAATAGTACTATTTTGTTTTAGCATAAATGTGTTTACATAATTATATTATAATTAAAATGTAATGTAATAATGATGGTTCATAAAATGATTCCCCTCATGCAGCAGCTACCTTATGTTGCGTGCTCTTCTGCGTATTATTGATTTTGTCGCCCAAACTTAAAGCCATGCCCTACATAAAAGTAAATTTTAATGATTCTCTTCAATATCTCTCTCTCTAAAATGGTATAATGGTATTTTAAATATATACCTGACTCTTGGCTCGAATGCGAATGTGTCCGGTAACCGGTGAATCTGGAGAATCCAATGCTTTTTCGATGCTCAAATTAGCCAATGCATCTTCACCGAAAATCGATCTAAATCACACAAGAAATATTATTAATATACTAAAAAAGTAATATAAAGTTTTTATGATAATTACCTTGCATACATATTGGCAGCCATGAATCCACACTGTCCAGAGAGCGCCTTCTCCGGAGTCAAACATTTCATATTTGTCGATTTCAGCAAATGCTTGAGATACTCATGCAGATCAGTGAGCGTTGTGTTGACGGACACCTGATAAAAATACATTATACTACTCACACAATAAAAACGAAACCATATACAAATACAGACCTTGTTTTCCCACTCAAAGTCTTGCCACATCTGCCGGAATTCGGTGTCAGTGCATGTGGCCGGCAAAATATAGTCCATAATATCAATGTGAATTGTATTCAAAACAACAACATTACTTGTGGTCGATGTGTCATAAACTATAAAAAAATCATAACTTTAAATAAAATACTTTATAAAATTGTGTTTTTAAGTAAGTTATCTTACCTATATTTCCAAAGATAATACCGTTCTCGGTGGACGACACTTTTACATTTGCTTTTATATTGCAGAAATCATGTGGAGCCAGAACAACAGGATGAGGACGTTCAACAAGCTTAAGGTCACCAAGTGTAGCCAATTCTAGAGTGCAGTTTTGCAGAGTATCGCTAGTTTGGTTCACAATAAGCACATCCAGAACAATGTCGTATTGATTAACGTGTACGTACGCCTCCGCATAAACGGGATCAGAAAATCCTGTCAACTGTGTGACTTTGTTCAATTTGCTGTTTGGCGACGTGACATCAGTTAGGGCAGTAGCTAAAATATCAATATAATTTAATGAGTATATACATTATATATTTAACGAAACTTACTTTTTGTTCCAGCCAGAGCTTGGTTCAAGCTAGACTCAAAGAGATTCTCGCCAAGCAGTGCCTCTTTGCCGTTTGACAGCTGAGGAAAAGAAATTGGGTCATCAGCCTGAATTTTAGCCGTCTTCGTTCTTTTGTCCTTCTGTGCCTGAACTTCTTCCTGTAAAATTAATAAGATATTATTTTAAAAAAATTCATTAATTTCAATAAAACCTACTTCATGATGGGCATCCAACATCTTTGCTAGAGCGTTACGGCAAGAGTTCTTAAACACTTCGGTGATTTCCGGAGTACGTTCGCTCAACGTTTTCAAACAAACAAAAATACGGTCAGCATCATCGTTGGTTATCGGCTTGGTGGAAAATCCGGATTTTCCCAAATGAACGATAGAGCTAAGAGTTAACATCACGCCGGAACTGACACGATTCTGTTTCTCGGTATTTGGTTCCATTTCGATGTATTTTAGTACAAGTTTGGTTAAGTTAGTAGCCAGAGCGGCACCAATGAAAAAGTCACCGTCCATAAGGTACTGACGCAATGGTGGACGCTGTTCTTTTTTCACAACTCTACAATTGAACGCAAATAAGATTGTAGATGATTAGATTATAATATAATTCTTACGTTGCTACGCTGAAAGCACTTTGAGTGGCATATGTGCCGTCAGACGTGACTCGGTTGTTAGCCACTTTTACTGGGGCAGCTGAGGCAATTGCAGCAATTTCTTCTTCGGACTGCTCGCCAGTCAATTTTCGTTGTTCAGCCTCAACAATTGGAATCTCACCCAAAGCGGTTCCGACTGCATCAATAACTTGCAGAACATCTTTGCTGCTGGTCACATATTCTCCAAGAATCCATAGTGCAGCACGATGCACTTTTACAGATCGAATAGATGGGAATGTCTCGATGAGTTTTTCGGTGATCAAAGGACGTAAATTTGAAAATTTCTGAATAGCCTCACGAATAAAGATCAAAACGTCAGCAGCAGCTTGTTCGTTTGTATCAGACAAAAATTCGGCTAGAACAGGAATCACGGTGGCTGCAACATCCGGGAACTAAAACAACCATTTATATAATCGCCAAATATGTTTGATTAAAAAAAACTTACTCGAATGCAGCAACTGTGCAAAGTGCGTACCAACAGCTGGCGATATTTACCAGTGTCTTCGTGCTCAACATTGTGCGTCTTGGACACTTCTTTCTTCAGTACCAAAACCATTTCTTCAATGTTTCTCGATGATACTAAATCCATTGTTAAAGCAAGTGTCTTTCGACGAACTTCGATGTCAGGCGCTTGTAGAATTCTCAGGATATCCATAACCTATAAATTAAACGGTCAGTCCGAATATTAAATCTGCGTTACTATTAATCTACCAAATCCTGCATGACGCGTTCCATGTTTTCGTTTTCTTTCATTGCCACAAGTCGATCAAGTACAATCAATTTTACATTGTTGTCGCTCTCCTTAACTATCAGCTCAATGTAGCAACTAGCAGCAGCTTTAATGGCGGTTGGTGCGGAAGACAAAGTGGTCAAAGTTCCAGCTGCCTCGTAGCGCACAGCATTTGACGATGAATTCAATAGATTGTAAATGCAGCGTATGAATCGTGAGCGTTCGGCCGGATTAGCATGGCACACCTTGTAGATCAGCTCGACAATGACCAATTGTAGAATGTCACCGAAACTGTTCACCTGGTCCAGACATGAGGCCAGATAGTTTAAAGCACGTTCTTGGTCTGCGTGCAGAAGCATAAGGAATGCATTACGCTTGCACGACATATCCTATTTAAAAAATATATATTTATTTATATTGTTTATTAGATAAGAGTGTACAATTATTTAATACCTGTTGAGAATCAAGGAAATTGGCAATCAACTCTGGACCATCAGGGACAAGCCACTCAAAGTTCTTGTAAATGGTAAAAATGGCCAAGACTGCGTTTCGTCGAACGTACGAGTGCCGATGCTCGAGGCAATCGCGGATGACTGGCATCAGTGGCTCCAACAGTTCGGGTTCTTTAAGCTTACACAAAAATCGGAGCGTAGAACCACGCAAGAACTCATTGGGGTGTTGTAAATCCTTAAATATTAAAATAAAATTATAATAAAAACAAATTATTAAATAAAAAATACGAAACCTACCTTACGATATGCATCACATACAAGAATCATTTCTTGTAACAATTTTCCATCTGCCGTTGTCTTCGGTACGATTTCCCAAAAGATCAGCAAAAGTTTCTTTATGGTATGATTCTGTGAGGGCATCACAAATCGAATAATTGTCATCAGCAAACCAGGAAGACGCTCGCCGTTCAACAGCAACTTGATAACCTTCTTGAGGGTTTCGATTTGGAGATTCTCATCACCTTGTTCTGTAGATCGAGACGTTAGATTACTGTTGTTATGAATATAATTACTCGAATAATTACCAAGATCTTTTTTTAGTTTCATTTCATTGTACACGTCCGAAAGTTCGGGCGTGTTGATTATGGTGTAGCATTGTCCTTCCGACAGAGCCATTTTGTCGCTTATGGTTAATTACCTAAAAAATATTTTATAAAGTTTAAAATATCATATTAATTAAAAAGTAATATATTAAAAGGGCAATGGAGAATCACTCTTGTTTCAACGCAATGCTCCACCATTATTATTTGTTGTTGCATGTTTTCAGCATAACCACTGTATTAGGTGTTTTTATTTATATTTATACATACTAAATATTTAAAAACCTTGAAGGAAGTTTCTTACTTGTTTTAATGTAAATATAATACTTAAATTTCTGGATATTTTACAATAAAACACGGTTTTACGGCATTCAGTATTGTCTAAGCGACGTGTCACCAAAAAAGTTGCAAGATTTATTTTGAAGTTTAATTTAAGCGCATTGCAGCGCCACATATGTTTATTTATTATAACTATTGTATCCCTTTCGATCTTTAAATACTAATAATTTTCAATCTAATTAATAAAACTATTTGTATTTTTTATCGGTGAACCTAATTAGTTTTTACAGAATTATTTATAATATAACATATTTAACATATCAATATCAAATACATTAATTTAAATCCCCAACAACATCTTTACAAATTGATAGGGCTATCATAAATAATAAAGAATGTATCCTACTGGGTTTAAAACTGTATCTCTCCTATTGTCAGAAACGTACTAGGTTATGTTGATGTGTTTATTTAAAAAGTGTGGACTGTTGAGTTGCTTGCTGCGTGCTTCAGAAACTTGATTAGAATTCTAGATCAATAATCAGAATGGCTCTTCTTGCTCAGACCAATAACCACATTCTGGTGACACTTAATCGTGAAGTGTTATTCATCAACGAAGCCGGAGAGGTACAATACAAACTGGCACTTCCGCTGTGCGTGAAGAAAGAACCCACCAAAGCAGAAATTGAAGATGAAGAAGATGAAAATAAGGACACCAAGCTAAGTCCTATCAATGATGTGAGTAAGATTCAGCATATCGCTGTGTCCAGCTCTGGCGAGTTATTGGCTGTCACAACTTCAGGTGATAAACTGCTGTATCTGTATCGTATTTTGGACAATTCTACCGAATTGATAACAAAACGAGAACTTTCGCGAGTTTCGAATTCGGTCAATTTTTCCCCGGATTCAAGTCGACTGCTTGTGGCCGATAAAACCGGTGATTGTTATGTGTTTGACTGCAATGCACCCGAGACTCCTGGAAAATGGGTACTGGCACATTTCAGCATGGTGCTGGGTATCATGTTTACACCGAGTTTGACGTGAGTTCACATTTATAATGTAAAATATTTGTTAACTAAATTTTAAATAATTTTCAGGCATATTGTAACATGCGATCGAGATGAGAAAATCCGATTGACAAATTATCCGGACACGCACATCATCGAAAACTATTGCTTGGGACACACCGAGTACGTGGCTGCTATTTCATTCCTGCCTACCCAAACAAATGAAATCATTGTATCAATTTCTGGTGATAAAACTATGAAACTGTGGCAATACAATTCGGGCACAGAAGTGGAAAGTATCGAACTTCCAGCTCCGGCTCTGAAATTTGCTGTAAAGAAGGTGAATACAGCCAATCATGTAGCGGTTACTTTCTTTGATCATCCATATGTGATTGTGTATGAAATCAATTCCATCGAGGGAAACCGTTTTACGACCACTGAGATTAGCAAACAGAATCTGGGCAGTGTTCGCGACGTTGCCGCCGTGCTATTCGATATTACGGGTAACTTATTGGTGTCTGTGGTAAGCGATGACGACAAACCGGTCATTCACAAATTTAGCTACATCGAAGCTAAGTACCAGCCACTAGACATATCAGCTTGGAATGCAAATATTGAAGGCCACACAGTTCAATTTAATGCCGAGGACAATCTGATCCTCTTTAAAAAAAAGTTCGACAATATTCACGACTACCAGGAACGAAAGAAACGACGCATCGAGGAAAAGAATAAAAGAAACTAAAAATTGTTGAATATTTTAATATTTTTTTATTAAATAAATGATTATTTCACGCAAAGTTATTAGAGTGGCTTGTAGTCGAGCTTAGACTCGAGTTTTTTGTTGTCCGCTACTTTACGGACGGCCTTCATGAAGTCTTCCTGGATCACGTACTCTCGTTCGGCACTACATGTAAAAAATAATTAGAAAGTTTGTAAAAAAGATAGACCTGTATTTATTTACCGAATTGCAAAAAGACCAGCTTCGGTGCACACGTTGCGCAAATCTGCACCGTTGAAATGGTCAGATAACTTGACAATTGCTTCGTAGTCAATTTCACCGTGCTTGGCAATTGGACCAGCATGGATTTTGAGGATTTCAAGTCTGTAAAAAATGTTAGGATTTTTTCATTGATTTTAAATGCAGTTTATATTACCTAGCTTGTTCGTTGGGCAATGGAATTTCAATCTTTCTGTCTAATCGACCAGGACGCAACAATGCAGGGTCTAAGGTATCAGGTCGGTTGGTAGCCATGATCATTTTAACCTGACCAAGCGAATCGAAACCGTCCATTTGATTCAACAGTTCCATCAGTGTACGTTGAATTTCACGATCAGCCGATGTACCCTCAGAGAAACGACGTCCACCAATGGCATCGATTTCATCCATGAAAATAATACAAGGTTGATGGTCTCGAGCATAATTGAACATCTCACGAATTAGGCGAGCACTTTCACCAATGTATTTGTCGACAATAGCACTGGAGACTACTTTAAGGAAATTCGCGTCCAACTGTGATGCAACCGCTCGAGCCAAAAGAGTCTTACCGGTTCCAGGAGGTCCGTACAACAGACAACCCTTGGGAGGAGTAATACCAACTCTTAGGAACAGTTCGGGGTTCATCAACGGCAATTCGATGACCTCACGGAGCTCACGAATTTGCTCAGATAGTCCGCCGATGGCAGAGTATTTCACCTCTCCGGGATCTTCATGAGACATATTGTATACCAGCGGGTCAACTTCACGTGGAAGGTATCGCATAATGGTGAGTGTGGTCATATCTAAAGCAACGCGAGTGCCGGACTTAAGTTTAGTTTTGTCCAATTGGCGACGGCAACCGACCACATAACGAGGTCCATTTGTGGCTTTTACTATAACTAAAATAAAATGTATTAGTTGGTTTCTAAAGACAGTAAAATAAACTTACATTTATCTTCGGTCAACTGCTTTAGCACCTCTCCAACGATTTGACCGACACTTTGCAGAGCCTTTAAATCATTCTCGGACTTATCGAACTGCTTGGTAAGTTCCTTCAATTGTTCTCTCACTATTTGGGAATAGAAAAAAACATTATATTTATATCCAAGGATCAGAAAGGACCAAAATAAAAACAAAGTAACGATAGTTTGGTTGCAATGATTTGACAAAAATCTATATAAACGTCACTCATAACCTAAAAACGATGTAATTTGCTTACTTTCTTTGAGTCGGGACTCGACTTCTTTGTGTTCCAGTAACTTCTTGCGGTAGTCCTGAAGACCGCGGTCTCGTGCCGGATCGGCTACAGCAGTTGCGGCCATTATTTACACAGTATTTTAAAGATCTTTAAAAGAAAAACAAAGCTATATTTTTAGGAATAGTATTTATGCAGTCGACGTCCAAGCAGTTTTTATATATTTATTGAAGTTTTGAAGTTCTTGTTCACAACAAGTGCTGCCAACATGACATTTGTTTGGAAATTGGGTCTTCTTGATGCGGTGTTTTAAACAGTACATGTGACATTTTCAAGTTGAACAGTCCATACTAAAATGTTGTTTAGTAGCATCTTTTATTTAAATAATATATACTCGTATATAAAATGGTTAAAGAATAATATTTCATAATAATAAAATTACTTATATTAAATACAAATACTTATTATCGCTATTATTAGGAATTAATTTACAATTTGACCATTTTTTATATTTCACAGATAATTTACATTGATAGTTCGCTCATATACATATTATCATTAGAGTGGTCAGGTCATACTAATGTGCTGTTTGTGCTGTGCACTCCTATTGGAGCTATTGTGCTCTAACACTAACAACACATCCCCGAAGTTTAGGAGTCTTAAATTGCCCTGACGCGACTCTTACAACTTTGCACGGCAAATGAGCATATTTTTGAGATATCTATATGCACCGAGATCTATCTTGCTATTTTATATTCGGAATCGTGAATCATCAACGCCATCCTACACTTATTGTTCTATGCATGTGTATATGTTATTTGATGGCATTAATGTTCCGTTATTTTGAATCAATAACTTATTTCAGAAATAGGCTATTAATAGCAAGAGTAACCTACTGATTTAAAGTGCTAAAATGGAAACACTTGGGTCTACCTGGCAGGCTATGGCTATGGGTAAATGCTTATACTATATTTAATTTTCGTATCAGTAAATCTGATCGACTGGGCAATTTCAGAAATAAAATCCTCTGTTGTCCACAAGATATCATTAAATATCGTGCCTACAAATCCTACAAACCTTGGTTGTACACTTAACAATTTTATTTAAATATCGTGCCTGCATTTACATTAAAAGTATAATAAATCAACACCAAGTTTCATATATAACCCAATTCAGATAAAAACTTATTTGACTCATTTTGTTTTCGATTTTTACTTGAAAAATAATTATGCAGTAAAAAAAGCGATTGCAAAATCTGTTCATGAGCTTGAATTAACGGGAGCGTATCAAAATCGTGAAAAAAATATGCTTAACAAACATTTGCCTGACATAATTAAATCCAGAAAATCAAAAGCCTGAAATGTTTAATATTGAAAATTATAACATGATATATATAAATTGTATGTTTCATAACCAGTCTTTTGCATAAAAGAGGGTTTTAGCTTTTTTCGTTTGTTCAAGTAGTATGATCAATGCAAATAATAAGCCCAGCTTTTAGTACATTGTCTGAAAGTCCAAGAGTATAGAAGACAACAAATAATAACGAAGCTTGGACTTGCATTGAAGACTTCAAGCATTAATTGGGAGATCTGATATTGGCATGTACGCTCTAATTAATGAAATGCGATATTCAAAAAATGCAAGCAGGCGAATCTCCTCCTAAGCCACCCGAAAAATAAATAAACGCATTTCTAAGAAGAGCATTATGACCAAATTAATTTTATTTTCTGCATTGAATAAATTGTTATTATATTTTTGTAGTAATAAAAAAAAATATATTTTCAGGCTTTTTCATTTTTCAGGTATTTGTTTTTCAGGATTATGATTTCAGGACAATGTTTTCAGGATTTTGATACCGACCCTAATTCAACATGAGTTTCTATAAACTATTTCTAAGAAAAACGGCTTTAGTACGTGCTGTCTAAAGTCTGTAACTCTTTTCCTGACAAAGATAAATTGAAATATTGTGTTAAAAAACAGACTAAGTTATTATAATTAAAAAGTATGTATTTAAAGACAGTGAAAACTTACATATTACAATAAATCACAAAATGCGTTTGATTTATTTTATTTTTATTATTTTTCCGTATTATTTTATGATTACCATTAATTTAAAATTTAAGAGATTGGTCATGCATTTTTGTATTGTATTGTTGTTGGTCAATAATTGTTGTTTTTATAATATACTATAATATATAATATACTATATATTAATATAATCTACTTCTTTATAATAAAGGGTTTTTCAATAGGTGCGCTTCAACTTTTTTTTTTAATAAAACACAAACGGTTTGACTTTTCAAC